>JACMZG010001176.1:0-11881 GCA_018340805.1 Microvelia longipes | reverse complement strand
AGTCCTGGCGTGGTCGTTTTTTTTATTGGAATTTTGAAAATATTAAAATCAGATTTTCATTTGAAAACCAGCACCAAATGATTGTCAGGTATTTGTCAGCACATGTAAATTTTCAAAATTACGTTAAATATGAAAAATAAATAACGTGGCAAATTTTATTGGGAAATCTAAACTAAAACTTTACACATGACAATATTTGATGATCATGGTGATGAGTAACAAGAATGATTTCATGAAATATCAATGAAAGTTGTATGAGAATAAGAGATTAAAAGTTGATTAAGAGGAAAATATGATATTTAAACAGAAATTTACGTCATTATGAAATAGGAAAGTTTATGATTAATAAATTTTGAAAAGTTTGCATAGGCCGCGTGGCGCAATGGATAACGCGTCTGACTACGGATCAGAAGATTCCAGGTTCGAGTCCTGGCGTGGTCGTTTTTTTTATTGGAATTTTGAAAATATTAAAATCAGATTTTCATTTGAAAACCAGCACCAAATGATTGTCAGGTATTTGTCAGCACATGTAAATTTTCAAAATTACGTTAAATATGAAAAATAAATAACGTGGCAAATTTTATTGGGAAATCTAAACTAAAACTTTACACATGACAATATTTGATGATCATGGTGATGAGTAACAAGAATGATTTCATGAAATATCAATGAAAGTTGTATGAGAATAAGAGATTAAAAGTTGATTAAGAGGAAAATATGATATTTAAACAGAAATTTACGTCATTATGAATAGGAAAGTTTATGATTAATAAATTTTGAAAATTTTGCATAGGCCGCGTGGCGCAATGGATAACGCGTCTGACTACGGATCAGAAGATTCCAGGTTCGAGTCCTGGCGTGGTCGTTTTTTTTATTGGAATTTTGAAAATATTAAAATCAGATTTTCATTTGAAAACCAGCACCAAATGATTGTCAGGTATTTGTCAGCACATGTAAATTTTCAAAATTACGTTAAATATGAAAAATAAATAACGTGGCAAATTTTATTGGGAAATCTAAACTAAAACTTTACACATGACAATATTTGATGATCATGGTGATGAGTAACAAGAATGATTTCATGAAATATCAATGAAAGTTGTATGAGAATAAGAGATTAAAAGTTGATTAAGAGGAAAATATGATATTTAAACAGAAATTTACGTCATTATGAAATAGGAAAGTTTATGATTAATAAATTTTGAAAATTTTGCATAGGCCGCGGGCGCAATGGATAACGCGTCTGACTACGGATCAGAAGATTCCAGGTTCGAGTCCTGGCGTGGTCGTTTTTTTTATTGGAATTTTGAAAATATTAAAATCAGATTTTCATTTGAAAACCAGCACCAAATGATTGTCAGGTATTTGTCAGCACATGTAAATTTTCAAAATTACGTTAAATATGAAAAATAAATAACGTGGCAAATTTTATTGGGAAATCTAAACTAAAACTTTACACATGACAATATTTGATGATCATGGTGATGAGTAACAAGAATGATTTCATGAAATATCAATGAAAGTTGTATGAGAATAAGAGATTAAAAGTTGATTAAGAGGAAAATATGATATTTAAACAGAAATTTACGTCATTATGAAATAGGAAAGTTTATGATTAATAAATTTTGAAAATTTTGCATAGGCCGCGTGGCGCAATGGATAACGCGTCTGACTACGGATCAGAAGATTCCAGGTTCGAGTCCTGGCGTGGTCGTTTTTTTTATTGGAATTTTGAAAATATTAAAATCAGATTTTCATTTGAAAACCAGCACCAAATGATTGTCAGGTATTTGTCAGCACATGTAAATTTTCAAAATTACGTTAAATATGAAAAATAAATAACGTGGCAAATTTTATTGGGAAATCTAAACTAAAACTTTACACATGACAATATTTGATGATCATGGTGATGAGTAACAAGAATGATTTCATGAAATATCAATGAAAGTTGTATGAGAATAAGAGATTAAAAGTTGATTAAGAGGAAAATATGATATTTAAACAGAAATTTACGTCATTATGAAATAGGAAAGTTTATGATTAATAAATTTTGAAAAGTTTGCATAGGCCGCGTGGCGCAATGGATAACGCGTCTGACTACGGATCAGAAGATTCCAGGTTCGAGTCCTGGCGTGGTCGTTTTTTTTATTGGAATTTTGAAAATATTAAAATCAGATTTTCATTTGAAAACCAGCACCAAATGATTGTCAGGTATTTGTCAGCACATGTAAATTTTCAAAATTACGTTAAATATGAAAAATAAATAACGTGGCAAATTTTATTGGGAAATCTAAACTAAAACTTTACACATGACAATATTTGATGATCATGGTGATGAGTAACAAGAATGATTTCATGAAATATCAATGAAAGTTGTATGAGAATAAGAGATTAAAAGTTGATTAAGAGGAAAATATGATATTTAAACAGAAATTTACGTCATTATGAAATAGGAAAGTTTATGATTAATAAATTTTGAAAATTTTGCATAGGCCGCGTGGCGCAATGGATAACGCGTCTGACTACGGATCAGAAGATTCCAGGTTCGAGTCCTGGCGTGGTCGTTTTTTTTATTGGAATTTTGAAAATATTAAAATCAGATTTTCATTTGAAAACCAGCACCAAATGATTGTCAGGTATTTGTCAGCACATGTAAATTTTCAAAATTACGTTAAATATGAAAAATAAATAACGTGGCAAATTTTATTGGGAAATCTAAACTAAAACTTTACACATGACAATATTTGATGATCATGGTGATGTAACAAGAATGATTTCATGAAATATCAATGAAAGTTGTATGAGAATAAGAGATTAAAAGTTGATTAAGAGGAAAATATGATATTTAAACAGAAATTTACGTCATTATGAAATAGGAAAGTTTATGATTAATAAATTTTGAAAATTTTGCATAGGCCGCGTGGCGCAATGGATAACGCGTCTGACTACGGATCAGAAGATTCCCAGGTTCGAGTCCTGGCGTGGTCGTTTTTTTTATTGGAATTTTGAAAATATTAAAATCAGATTTTCATTTGAAAACCAGCACCAAATGATTGTCAGGTATTTGTCAGCACATGTAAATTTTCAAAATTACGTTAAATATGAAAAATAAATAACGTGGCAAATTTTATTGGGAAATCTAAACTAAAACTTTACACATGACAATATTTGATGATCATGGTGATGAGTAACAAGAATGATTTCATGAAATATCAATGAAAGTTGTATGAGAATAAGAGATTAAAAGTTGATTAAGAGGAAAATATGATATTTAAACAGAAATTTACGTCATTATGAAATAGGAAAGTTTATGATTAATAAATTTTGAAAATTTTGCATAGGCCGCGTGGCGCAATGGATAACGCGTCTGACTACGGATCAGAAGATTCCAGGTTCGAGTCCTGGCGTGGTCGTTTTTTTTATTGGAATTTTGAAAATATTAAAATCAGATTTTCATTTGAAAACCAGCCAAATGATTGTCAGGTATTTGTCAGCACATGTAAATTTTCAAAATTACGTTAAATATGAAAAATAAATAACGTGGCAAATTTTATTGGGAAATCTAAACTAAAACTTTACACATGACAATATTTGATGATCATGGTGATGAGTAACAAGAATGATTTCATGAATATCAATGAAAGTTGTATGAGAATAAGAGATTAAAAGTTGATTAAGAGGAAAATATGATATTTAAACAGAAATTTACGTCATTATGAAATAGGAAAGTTTATGATTAATAAATTTTGAAAATTTTGCATAGGCCGCGTGGCGCAATGGATAACGCGTCTGACTACGGATCAGAAGATTCCAGGTTCGAGTCCTGGCGTGGTCGTTTTTTTTTATTGGAATTTTGAAAATATTAAAATCAGATTTTCATTTGAAAACCAGCCAAATGATTGTCAGGTATTTGTCAGCACATGTAAATTTTCAAAATTACGTTAAATATGAAAAATAAATAACGTGGCAAATTTTATTGGGAAATCTAAACTAAAACTTTACACATGACAATATTTGATGATCATGGTGATGAGTAACAAGAATGATTTCATGAAATATCAATGAAAGTTGTATGAGAATAAGAGATTAAAAGTTGATTAAGAGGAAAATATGATATTTAAACAGAAATTTACGTCATTATGAAATAGGAAAGTTTATGATTAAAAATTTTGAAAAGTTTGCATAGGCCGCGTGGCGCAATGGATAACGCGTCTGACTACGGATCAGAAGATTCCAGGTTCGAGTCCTGGCGTGGTCGTTTTTTTTTATTGGAATTTTGAAAATATTAAAATCAGATTTTCATTTGAAAACCAGCACCAAATGATTGTCAGGTATTTGTCAGCACATGTAAATTTTCAAAATTACGTTAAATATGAAAAATAAATAACGTGGCAAATTTTATTGGGAAATCTAAACTAAAACTTTACACATGACAATATTTGATGATCATGGTGATGAGTAACAAGAATGATTTCATGAAATATCAATGAAAGTTGTATGAGAATAAGAGATTAAAAGTTGATTAAGAGGAAAATATGATATTTAAACAGAAATTTACGTCATTATGAAATAGGAAAGTTTATGATTAATAAATTTTGAAAAGTTTGCATAGGCCGCGTGGCGCAATGGATAACGCGTCTGACTACGGATCAGAAGATTCCAGGTTCGAGTCCTGGCGTGGTCGTTTTTTTTATTGGATTTTGAAAATATTAAAATCAGATTTTCATTTGAAAACCAGCACCAAATGATTGTCAGGTATTTGTCAGCACATGTAAATTTTCAAAATTACGTTAAATATGAAAAATAAATAACGTGGCAAATTTTATTGGGAAATCTAAACTAAAACTTTACACATGACAATATTTGATGATCATGGTGATGAGTAACAAGAATGATTTCATGAAATATCAATGAAAGTTGTATGAGAATAAGAGATTAAAAGTTGATTAAGAGGAAAATATGATATTTAAACAGAAATTTACGTCATTATGAAATAGGAAAGTTTATGATTAATAAATTTTGAAAATTTTGCATAGGCCGCGTGGCGCAATGGATAACGCGTCTGACTACGGATCAGAAGATTCCAGGTTCGAGTCCTGGCGTGGTCGTTTTTTTTATTGGAATTTTGAAAATATTAAAATCAGATTTTCATTTGAAAACCAGCACCAAATGATTGTCAGGTATTTGTCAGCACATGTAAATTTTCAAAATTACGTTAAATATGAAAAATAAATAACGTGGCAAATTTTATTGGGAAATCTAAACTAAAACTTTACACATGACAATATTTGATGATCATGGTGATGAGTAACAAGAATGATTTCATGAAATATCAATGAAAGTTGTATGAGAATAAGAGATTAAAAGTTGATTAAGAGGAAAATATGATATTTAAACAGAAATTTACGTCATTATGAAATAGGAAAGTTTATGATTAATAAATTTTGAAAAATTTTGCATAGGCCGCGTGGCGCAATGGATAACGCGTCTGACTACGGATCAGAAGATTCCAGGTTCGAGTCCTGGCGTGGTCGTTTTTTTTTATTGGAATTTTGAAAATATTAAAATCAGATTTTCATTGAAAACCAGCACCAAATGATTGTCAGGTATTTGTCAGCACATGTAAATTTTCAAAATTACGTTAAATATGAAAAATAAATAACGTGGCAAATTTTATTGGGAAATCTAAACTAAAACTTTACACATGACAATATTTGATGATCATGGTGATGAGTAACAAGAATGATTTCATGAAATATCAATGAAAGTTGTATGAGAATAAGAGATTAAAAGTTGATTAAGAGGAAAATATGATATTTAAACAGAAATTTACGTCATTATGAAATAGGAAAGTTTATGATTAATAAATTTTGAAAATTTTGCATAGGCCGCGTGGCGCAATGGATAACGCGTCTGACTACGGATCAGAAGATTCCAGGTTCGAGTCCTGGCGTGGTCGTTTTTTTTTATTGGAATTTTGAAAATATTAAAATCAGATTTTCATTTGAAAACCAGCACCAAATGATTGTCAGGTATTTGTCAGCACATGTAAATTTTCAAAATTACGTTAAATATGAAAAATAAATAACGTGGCAAATTTTATTGGGAAATCTAAACTAAAACTTTACACATGACAATATTTGATGATCATGGTGATGAGTAACAAGAATGATTTCATGAAATATCAATGAAAGTTGTATGAGAATAAGAGATTAAAAGTTGATTAAGAGGAAAATATGATATTTAAACAGAAATTTACGTCATTATGAAATAGGAAAGTTTATGATTAATAAATTTTGAAAATTTTGCATAGGCCGCGTGCGCAATGGATAACGCGTCTGACTACGGATCAGAAGATTCCAGGTTCGAGTCCTGGCGTGGTCGTTTTTTTTTTGGAATTTTGAAAATATTAAAATCAGATTTTCATTTGAAAACCAGCACCAAATGATTGTCAGGTATTTGTCAGCACATGTAAATTTTCAAAATTACGTTAAATATGAAAAATAAATAACGTGGCAAATTTTATTGGGAAATCTAAACTAAAACTTTACACATGACAATATTTGATGATCATGGTGATGAGTAACAAGAATGATTTCATGAAATATCAATGAAAGTTGTATGAGAATAAGAGATTAAAAGTTGATTAAGAGGAAAATATGATTTAAACAGAAATTTACGTCATTATGAAATAGGAAAGTTTATGATTAATAAATTTTGAAAATTTTGCATAGGCCGCGTGGCGCAATGGATAACGCGTCTGACTACGGATCAGAAGATTCCAGGTTCGAGTCCTGGCGTGGTCGTTTTTTTTTATTGGAATTTTGAAAATATTAAAATCAGATTTTCATTTGAAAACCAGCACCAAATGATTGTCAGGTATTTGTCAGCACATGTAAATTTTCAAAATTACGTTAAATATGAAAAATAAATAACGTGGCAAATTTTATTGGAAATCTAAACTAAAACTTTACACATGACAATATTTGATGATCATGGTGATGAGTAACAAGAATGATTTCATGAAATATCAATGAAAGTTGTATGAGAATAAGAGATTAAAAGTTGATTAAGAGGAAAATATGATATTTAAACAGAAATTTACGTCATTATGAAATAGGAAAGTTTATGATTAATAAATTTTGAAAATTTTGCATAGGCCGCGTGGCGCAATGGATAACGCGTCTGACTACGGATCAGAAGATTCCAGGTTCGAGTCCTGGCGTGGTCGTTTTTTTTTATTGGAATTTTGAAAATATTAAAATCAGATTTTCATTTGAAAACCAGCACCAAATGATTGTCAGGTATTTGTCAGCACATGTAAATTTTCAAAATTACGTTAAATATGAAAAATAAATAACGTGGCAAATTTTATTGGGAAATCTAAACTAAAACTTTACACATGACAATATTTGATGATCATGGTGATGAGTAACAAGAATGATTTCATGAAATATCAATGAAAGTTGTATGAGAATAAGAGATTAAAAGTTGATTAAGAGGAAAATATGATATTTAAACAGAAATTTACGTCATTATGAAATAGGAAAGTTTATGATTAATAAATTTTGAAAATTTTGCATAGGCCGCGTGGCGCAATGGATAACGCGTCTGACTACGGATCAGAAGATTCCAGGTTCGAGTCCTGGCGTGGTCGTTTTTTTTATTGGAATTTTGAAAATATTAAAATCAGATTTTCATTTGAAAACCAGCACCAAATGATTGTCAGGTATTTGTCAGCACATGTAAATTTTCAAAATTACGTTAAATATGAAAATAAATAACGTGGCAAATTTTATTGGGAAATCTAAACTAAAACTTTACACATGACAATATTTGATGATCATGGTGATGAGTAACAAGAATGATTTCATGAAATATCAATGAAAGTTGTATGAGAATAAGAGATTAAAAGTTGATTAAGAGGAAAATATGATATTTAAACAGAAATTTACGTCATTATGAAATAGGAAAGTTTATGATTAATAAATTTTGAAAATTTTGCATAGGCCGCGTGGCGCAATGGATAACGCGTCTGACTACGGATCAGAAGATTCCAGGTTCGAGTCCTGGCGTGGTCGTTTTTTTTTATTGGAATTTTGAAAATATTAAAATCAGATTTTCATTTGAAAACCAGCACCAAATGATTGTCAGGTATTTGTCAGCACATGTAAATTTTCAAAATTACGTTAAATATGAAAAATAAATAACGTGGCAAATTTTATTGGGAAATCTAAACTAAAACTTTACACATGACAATATTTGATGATCATGGTGATGAGTAACAAGAATGATTTCATGAAATATCAATGAAAGTTGTATGAGAATAAGAGATTAAAAGTTGATTAAGAGGAAAATATGATATTTAAACAGAAATTTACGTCATTAAAATAGGAAAGTTTATGATTAATAAATTTTGAAAATTTTGCATAGGCCGCGTGGCGCAATGGATAACGCGTCTGACTACGGATCAGAAGATTCCAGGTTCGAGTCCTGGCGTGGTCGTTTTTTTTTGGAATTTTGAAAATATTAAAATCAGATTTTCATTTGAAAACCAGCACCAAATGATTGTCAGGTATTTGTCAGCATGTAAATTTTCAAAATTACGTTAAATATGAAAAATAAATAACGTGGCAAATTTTATTGGGAAATCTAAACTAAAACTTTACACATGACAATATTTGATGATCATGGTGATGAGTAACAAGAATGATTTCATGAAATATCAATGAAAGTTGTATGAGAATAAGAGATTAAAAGTTGATTAAGAGGAAAATATGATATTTAAACAGAAATTTACGTCATTATGAAATAGGAAAGTTTATGATTAATAAATTTTGAAAATTTTGCATAGGCCGCGTGGCGCAATGGATAACGCGTCTGACTACGGATCAGAAGATTCCAGGTTCGAGTCCTGGCGTGGTCGTTTTTTTTATTGGAATTTTGAAAATATTAAAATCAGATTTTCATTTGAAAACCAGCACCAAATGATTGTCAGGTATTTGTCAGCACATGTAAATTTTCAAAATTACGTTAATATGAAAAATAAATAACGTGGCAAATTTTATTGGGAAATCTAAACTAAAACTTTACACATGACAATATTTGATGATCATGGTGATGAGTAACAAGAATGATTTCATGAAATATCAATGAAAGTTGTATGAGAATAAGAGATTAAAAGTTGATTAAGAGGAAATATGATATTTAAACAGAAATTTACGTCATTATGAAATAGGAAAGTTTATGATTAATAAATTTTGAAAATTTTGCATAGGCCGCGTGGCGCAATGGATAACGCGTCTGACTACGGATCAGAAGATTCCAGGTTCGAGTCCTGGCGTGGTCGTTTTTTTTTATTGGAATTTTGAAAATATTAAAATCAGATTTTCATTTGAAAACCAGCACCAAATGATTGTCAGGTATTTGTCAGCACATGTAAATTTTCAAAATTACGTTAAATATGAAAAATAAATAACGTGGCAAATTTTATTGGGAAATCTAAACTAAAACTTTACACATGACAATATTTGATGATCATGGTGATGAGTAACAAGAATGATTTCATGAAATATCAATGAAAGTTGTATGAGAATAAGAGATTAAAAGTTGATTAAGAGGAAAATATGATATTTAAACAGAAATTTACGTCATTATGAAATAGGAAAGTTTATGATTAATAAATTTTGAAAATTTTGCATAGGCCGCGTGGCGCAATGGATAACGCGTCTGACTACGGATCAGAAGATTCCAGGTTCGAGTCCTGGCGTGGTCGTTTTTTTTATTGGAATTTTGAAAATATTAAAATCAGATTTTCATTTGAAAACCAGCACCAAATGATTGTCAGGTATTTGTCAGCACATGTAAATTTTCAAAATTACGTTAAATATGAAAAAAAATAAAACGTGGCAAATTTTATTGGGAAATCTAAACTAAAACTTTACACATGACAATATTTGATGATCATGGTGATGAGTAACAAGAATGATTTCATGAAATATCAATGAAAGTTGTATGAGAATAAGAGATTAAAAGTTGATTAAGAGGAAAATATGATATTTAAACAGAAATTTACGTCATTATGAAATAGGAAAGTTTATGATTAATAAATTTTGAAAATTTGCATAGGCCGCGTGGCGCAATGGATAACGCGTCTGACTACGGATCAGAAGATTCCAGGTTCGAGTCCTGGCGTGGTCGTTTTTTTTATTGGAATTTTGAAAATATTAAAATCAGATTTTTTCATTTGAAAACCAGCACCAAATGATTGTCAGGTATTTGTCAGCACATGTAAATTTTCAAAATTACGTTAAATATGAAAAATAAATAACGTGGCAAATTTTATTGGGAAATCTAAACTAAAACTTTACACATGACAATATTTGATGATCATGGTGATGAGTAACAAGAATGATTTCATGAAATATCAATGAAAGTTGTATGAGAATAAGAGATTAAAAGTTGATTAAGAGGAAATATGATATTTAAACAGAAATTTACGTCATTATGAAATAGGAAAGTTTATGATTAATAAATTTTGAATTTTGCATAGGCCGCGTGGCGCAATGGATAACGCGTCTGACTACGGATCAGAAGATTCCAGGTTCGAGTCCTGGCGTGGTCGTTTTTTTTTATTGGAATTTTGAAAAATATTAAAATCAGATTTTCATTTGAAAACCAGCACCAAATGATTGTCAGGTATTTGTCAGCACATGTAAATTTTCAAAATTACGTTAAATATGAAAAAAAATAACGTGGCAAATTTTATTGGGAAATCTAACTAAAACTTTTACACATGACAATATTTGATGATCATGGTGATGAGTAACAAGAATGATTTCATGAAATATCAATGAAAGTTGTATGAGAATAAGAGATTAAAAGTTGATTAAGAGGAAAATATGATATTTAAACAGAAATTTACGTCATTATGAAATAGGAAAGTTTATGATTAATAAATTTTGAAAATTTTGCATAGGCCGCGTGGCGCAATGGAATAACGCGTCTGACTACGGATCAGAAGATTCAGGTTCGAGTCCTGGCGTGTGTTTTTTTTTATTGGAATTTTGAAAATATTAAAATCAGATTTTCATTTGAAAACAGACAAAACCAAATGATTGTTCAGGTATTTGTCAGCACATGTAAATTTCAAAAATTACGTTAAATATGAAATAAATAAACGTGGCAAATTTTTATTGGGAATCTAAAACTAAAAACTTAACATGACAATATTTGATGATCATGGTGATGAGTAACAGAATGATTTTCATGAATGAAATATCAATGAAGTTGTATGAAATACAAGAGAATTAAAAGTTGATTAAAAGGACAAATATGATATTCTAAAACAGAATTGTTTAAACGTCATTATGAAAATAGAAGTTTAAATGCCTTATAAATTTTTTGAAGTTAATTTATTTTTGGCAATAGGCGCTGTGGCGAGGGTGCCATGGATAAACGCCTTCTTGGACTATTAATTACGGCGATCAGAAAGAAGATTCCACAGGGTTCGGAGTCCTGGCGTGGTCGTTTTTTTTTTTTTTTTTTTTTTTTTATTGAATTATATTGGAAATTTAGTTGAAATATTAAAAATACAGAATTTCAACATTTTGAAAACCCACACAGCACCCAAAATATTGTCAGAGGGGTATTTTTGTCAAGAAGAACATGTGGTAAATTTTCAAAATTTACGGGCGGTTGTTAATATAAATGAAATAAATATTTAACCGTGGCAATGTGAATTATTTTTTAATTGGGAAAATTCCCCTCCCCTAACTAACTAAAACTCTTTTAAACCCATGACCACATTATTTGATGACCAAAATGGTGATGAGAGTGCACAGAAAGGATTTACATTGATCAGAAAAAGTTGTATGGAGAA
>JACMZG010001175.1:0-11925 GCA_018340805.1 Microvelia longipes | reverse complement strand
GAAAAAGAAAAAAGTATGACTCATCTGATGATCATCACAAAGAAAAATAAAAAAAAGTTGTCCGATGACTCATTCACAAAGAAAGAATAAAATTAAAAAGTATGACTCATCTGATGACTCATCAAAAGAAAAAAAAATATGACTCACACAAAGAAAAAATAAAAATTATGACTCATCTATGACTAATTACAGAAAATTAAAAAAGTATGACTTATCCGATGACTCATCACAAAGAAATATAAAAAATATGACTCATCACAAAGAAAAAGAAAAAGTAATGATCATCGCAAAGAAAATTAAAAAGTATGACTCATCGATGACTCATCACAAAGAAAGAATAAAAATTTAAAAAGTAGGACTCATCTGATGACTTATTACAAAAGAAAATTTAAAAAGTATGACTCATCTGATGACTCATCACAAAAAAATATAAAAAAAATGAACTCTAAAAAAAGTATGACTCAATGACCAAAGAAATAAAGTATGACTCATCATGACTCACACAAAAAATATAAAAATATGACTCATCACAAAGAAAAAGAAAAAAGTATGACTCATTGATGACTCATAAAAAAAAGAAAAAAAAAAAAGTATGACTCATCGATGACTCATCACAAAGAAATTAAAAAAATATGACTCATCACAAAGAAAAAAAAAATGAGATCACATTACAAGAAAATTAAAAGTATGACTTATCCGTGACTCATCACAAAGAAAATATAAAAAAATATGACTCATCACAAAGAAAAAGAAAAAGTTATGACTCATCTGATGACTAATTACAAAGAAAATTAAAAAGTATGACTTATTTCCGATGACTCAATCACAAAGAAATAACATAAAAAAATATGACTCATCACAAAGAAAAAGAAAAAGTATGACTCATCTGATGACTAATACAAAGAAAATTAAAAAGTATGACTTATCCGATGACTTCATCACAAAGAAATAAAAAAATATGACTCATCACAAAGAAAAGAAAAAGTATGACTCATCGCAAAGAAAATTAAAAAAAGTATGACTCATCGATGACTCATCACAACAGAAAGAATAAAAATTTAAAAAGTAGGACTCATCTGATGACTATTACAAAGAAAATTTAAAAGTATGACTCATCTGATGACTCATCACAAAAAAATATAAAAAATATGACTCATCACAAAGAAAAAGAAAAAGTATGACTCATCTGATGAATAAACAAAGAAAACAAATAAAAATTTAAAGTTAGACTCATTCGATGTATTCATCAAAAAAAAAATTTTTTTACAAAAAAAATAAGTGGGTCGAGAGACTCAAAAAAAAAAATTTCAAAAAAAAAAATGAAAAAAAGTATGACTCATCACTTGATGACTCATAGTTATGGACTCCTACGATGATGATCAAAGAGTAAAAGTACTTGACTATACTTCTGACTTCTACGTGTGTGCACCAAATACAAAGGAAAAGAATTGGCATGCATATTAAAAAACATTTGAAAAATCTATTAATATAGATTATGACTCATGCACTAGACTCATACACATGATCATACATTGATGACTCATTTAACACAATGACTCATCCGATGACTCATCACAAAGAAAAAATAAAAATGTTAAGTAGACTCATTTTATGACTCATCACAAAGAAAAAAGTTATGACTCATCACTAAGAAAAAAATAAAAAGTATACTCATCTAAGTATGACTTATGACAAAGAAAATTAAAAAGTATGACTCATCCGCATGACTCATCACAAAGAAGAATAAAAATTAAAAGTAGACTCATCTATGACTTATTACAAAGAAAATTTAAAAGTATGACTCATCTGATGATCATCACAAAAAAAATATAAAAAATATGACTCATCACAAAGAAAAGAAAAAGTATTGACCTGATGACCATAACAAAGAAAAAATAAAATTTTAAAGTTTGACTCATCCGATGACTCATCACATGATCATGATGACTAATTACAAAGAAAATTAAAAAGTATGACTCATCGATTGACTCATCACAAAGAAAAATATAAAAATATGACTCATCACAAAGAAAAAAATAAAAATTATGACTCATCTGATGACTAATTACAAAGAAAAATAAAAAGTATGACTTATCCGATTGACTCATCACAAAGAAATATAAAAAAATGACTCATCACAAAAAAAAGAAAAATATGACTCATCTGATGACTAATTACAAAGAAATAAAAAATATGACTTATCCGATGACTCATCACAAAGAAATATAAAGAATATGGACTCATCACAATGAAAAGAAAAGTATGGACTCATCTGATGACTAATTACAAAGGAAAATTAAAAAGTATGACTATCCGATGACTCATCACAAAGAAATATAAAAATATGTCATGAAAAAGTATCTCATCGCAAAGAAATTAAAAAGTATGACTCATCCGATGATCATCACAAGAGAAGAATAAAAATTAAAAAGTAGACTCATCTGATGACTTATTTACAAAGAAAATTAAAAGTATGACTCATCTGATGACTCATCACAAAAAAAATATAAAATATGACTCATCACCAAAGAAAAAGAAAAAGTATGACTCATCTTGATGACTTCATCACAAAAAACTCATAAAAAAAAATGATATCAAAAGAAAAAGAAAAGTATGACTCATTATGAACTCACACAAGAAATAAAAATATGACTCATCACAAGAAAAAGAAAAAGTATGAACTCATCTGATGACACCAAAGAAAAGGATGTCCGATGACTCATCACAACTCATCACAAAGAAAAAAAAAGTATGACTCATTGATTATAACAAAGAAAAAATAAAATTTTAAAGTATGACTCATTCGATATTCATCAAAAAAAAATTTTTTTCAAAAAAAAAAGTGGGTCGAGAGTACCCCCAAAAAAAAATTTTCAAAAAAAAAAATTTTTAAAAAAAAAAGTATGACTCATTCACTTGATGACTCATAGTTATGACTCCTACGTTGAACTCAAAGATAACTTGTACTTACGACTCATACTTCTGACTCCTACGTGGTGTGCACCAAATACAAAGGAAAAGCAATTGGCATGCATTATTAACAAAAACATTTGAAAAATCTATTAATAATTATGACTCATTATGACTCATACACATGATTCATACATGATGACTTCATACACATGACTCATCCGATGACTCATCACAAAGAAAAAATAAAAATGTTAAAAGTATGACTCATTTTATGACTTCATCACAAAGGAAAAAGTATGACTCATCACTAAGAAAAAATAAAAAGTATGAACTCATCTAATGACTTATTACAAAGAAAATTAAAAGTATGACTCCTCCGATGAATCATCACAAAGAAGAATAAAAAAAAAGTAGGACTCATCTGATGACTTATTACAAAGAAAATTTAAAAGTATGACTCATCTGATGACTCATCACAAAAAAATTAAAAAAATGACTCATCACAAGAAAAAGAAAAGTATGACTCATCTAATTGACTCATAATCAAAGAAAAAAAATAAAAAATTTTAAAGTTGACTCATCCGATGACTCATCACAAAGAAAGAAATAAAAATTGAAAAAGTATGGACTCATCTTGATGACTATTACAAAGAAAAATTTAAAAGTATGACTCATCGATGACTCATCACAAAGAAAATATAAAAATATGACTCATCACAAAGAAAAAAAAAAAGTATGACTCATCTGATGACTAATACAAAGAAAATTAAAAATTATGACTTATCCGATGACTCATCACAAAGAAAATAAAAAAATATGACCATCACAAAGAAAAAAGAAAAAGTATTCAATCATACAAAAAAAAGTATGGACTATCCGATCATCAAAAAAAAATAAAGAATATGACTCATCACAATGAAAAAGAAAAAAGTATGACTCATTCTGAATGAACTTTCATTACAAAGAAAAATTAAAAAGTATGACAATTATCCGATGACTCATTCACAAAGGAAATATTAAAAGTAACTCATCTGATGACTATCACAAAGATGATCAAGAAAAAAGTATGACTCACGAAAAGAAAGAAACTCATGTAAAAAGTATGACTCATCGATGACTCATCACAAAGAAAGAAATAAAAATTTAAAAAGAAGACTCATCTGATGACTTATTACAATAGAAAATTTAAAGTATGGAACTCATCTATGATCATCACGAAAAAAATATAAAAAATATGACTCCTCACAAGAGACAAAGAAAAAAAGTATGGACTCATCTGATGACTCATCACAATGAAATAATAAAAAAAATGAAACTCATAAGAAAAAGTATGACTCATCTGATGACTCATCACAAATGAAATATAAAAATATGACTCATCACAAAAGAAAAAGGAAAAAGTATTGACTCATCTGATGACTTCAATTACAAAGAAAAATAAAAAGTATGACTTATCCATGACTCATTATTATGACTCATCACAAAGAAAAAAAAAAGTATGACTCATCTGATGACTAATTCACAAAGAAAAATAAAAGTATGACTCATCCGATGACTCATCACAAAGAAAAATAAAAATATGGACTCATCACAAAGAAAAATAAAAATATGACTCATCTGATGACTCATCACAAAAGAAAATAAAAAAAGTATGACATCCGATGACTCATCACAAAGAAAAATAAAAGTATGACTCACCACAAAAGAAAATTAAAAGTATGACTCATCACAAAGAAAATAAAAAGTATGACTCATATAAAAGAAAAAAATAAAAAGTATGACTCATCTGATGACTCCACAAAGAAAAATAAAAAGTAATGACTCATCTGATGACTCATATCACAAAGAAAAATAAAAGTATGACCTCATCACAAAAGAAAATTAAAAAGTATAACTCATCTGATGACTCATCACAAAGAAAAAAAGTATGACTAAATGACTCATCCAAAAGAAAAAAATAAAAAAATATGACTCATCTGATGACTCATCACAAAGAAAATAAAAAGTAATGACTCATCTGTAAAAATTATGACTCATCACAAAGAAAATTAAAAAGTATGACTATGATACTCATCACAAGAAAATAAAAAGTATGTGATGACTCATCAAAAGTATGACTCATCGATGACTCATCACAAAGAAAATTAAAAAGTATGAACTCATCATGATCAACAAAGAAAAATAAAAAGTATGACTCATCTGATGACTCATGATGAAATGATCACACAAAGAAAAATAAAAAGTATGACTATCTGATGACTCATCAAAGAAAAATAAAAAGTATGACTCATCTGATGACTCATCACAAAGAAATAAAAAGATGACTCATCACTCATCACAAAAAAAATTATGACTCATCACAAAGAAAAATAAAAAATATGACTCATCTGATGATTCAACAAAGAAAAATAAAAAGTATGACTCATCTGATGACTCATCACAAAGAAAAAATAAAAAGTATGACTCTGATCATCACAAAGAAAAATAAAAGTATGACTCATCACAAAGAAAAAAAAGTATGACTCATACAAAGAAAAATAAAAAGTATGACTCATCTGATGACTCATCACAAAGAAAAATAAAAATGAGACTCATCTGATGACTCATCACAAAGAAAAATAAAAAGTATGACTCATCTGATGACTCATCACAAAAGAAAATAAAAAGTATGACTCAGAATCTGACTCATCACAAAGAAAAATAAAAATATGATCTGATGACTCATCACAAAGAAAAATAAAAAAGTATGACTCATCTGAATGACTCATCACACAAAGAAAAATAAAAAAGATGACTCATCCAAAGAAAATAAAAAGTATAAATCTGATGACTCATCACAAAGAAAATAAAAAGTATGACTCACACTCATCACAAAAGAAAAATAAAAAGTATGACTCATCACAAAGAAAAATAAAAAGTATGACTCATAAAAAGAAAATAAAAAGTATGACTCATCTGATGACTCATCACAAAGAAAAATAAAAGTATGACTCATCTGATGACTCATCACAAAGAAAATAAAAAAGTATGACTCATCTGATGACTCATCACAAAGAAAAATAAAAAGTATGACTCATCTGATGACTCATCACAAAGAAATAAAAAGTATGACTCATCTGATTGAATCACAAAGAAAAATAAAAAAATATGACTCATCATGACTCATCAACAAAGAAAAATAAAAGTATGACTCATCTGATGACTCATCACAAAGAAAAATAAAAGTATGACCTCACTGACTCATCAAAGAAAATTAAAAAGTATGACTCAAGAAAAATAAAAAGTATGATCATCTGATGACTCATCACAAAGAAAAATAAAAAAGTATGACTCATCTGATGACTCATCACAAAGAAAAAATAAAAAGTATACTCATCTGATGACTCATCACAAAGAAAAATAAAAAGTATGACTCATCTGATGACTCATCACAAAAAAAATGAAAATAAAAGTATGACTCATCTGATGACATCACAAAGAAAAATAAAAAGTATGACTCATCTGATGACTCATCACAAAGAAAAAAAAAAGTATGACTCATCACAAAAAAATAAAAAGTATGACTCATGACTCATCACAAAGAAAAATAAAAATATGTGATGACTCATCACAAAGAAAAATAAAAAGTATGACTCATCACAAAGAAGTAAGACTCAAGAAAAATTTAAAAAGTATGACTCATTGATGACTCACAAGAAAAATAAAAAGTATGACTCATCTGATGACTCATCACAAAGAAAAATAAAAAGTATGACTCATCGATGACTCATCACAAAGAAAATAAAAAAGTATGACCATCACTCATCACAAAAAAAATTATGACTCATGAAAATAAAAAGTCAATGACTCATCACAAAAAAAAAAAGTATGAACTCTCACTCATCACAAAGAAAAAATAAAAAGTATGACTCATCTGATGACTCATCACAAAGAAAAATAAAAAGTATGACCATGATGATCAAAAAAAATTATGACTCATCACAAAGAAAAAAAAAAGTATGACTCATCTGATGACATAAAAAGTATGACTCATCACAAAGAAAAATTAAAAGTATGACTCATCACATCACAAAGAAAATAAAAAATGACTCAGATGACTCATCACAAAGAAAAATAAAAAGTATGACTCATCACAAAGAAAAATTAAAAAAGTATGACTCATCTGATGACTCATCACAAAGAAAAATAAAAAGTATGACTCATCTGATGACTCATCACAAAGAAAAATAAAAAGTATGACTCATCACAAAGAAAATAAAAAAGTATGACTCAAAGAAAAATAAAAGTATGACTCATCACAAAGAAAAATAAAAGTATGACTCACTCATCACAAGAAAATAAAAAATGTATGACTCATCACAAAGAAAAATAAAAAGTATGACTCATCTGATGACTCATCACACCACAAGAAAATTAAAAAGTCATGACTCATCACAAAGAAATAAAAAGTATGACTCATCTGATGACTCATCACAAAGAAAAATAAAAAATATGACTCATCTGATGACTCATCACAAAGAAAAATAAAAAGTATACTATCTGATAACTCATCCAAAAAAATTATGACTCATCACAAAGAAAATTAAAAAGTATAATCCATCACTCATCACAAAGAAAAATAAAAAGTATGACTCATCTGATGACTCATCACAAAGAAAAAATAAAAAGTATGACTCATCTGATGACTGATCAACAAAGAAAAATAAAAATTATTATCAAAAAGAAAATTAAAAAAGTAAAACTCATCTGATGACTCATCACAAAGAAAATAAAAAGTATGACTCATCTGATGACTCATCACAAAGAAAAATAAAAAATATGACTCCATCTGATGACTCATCACAAAGAAAAATAAAAAGTATGACTCATTGATGACTCATCACAAAGAAAAATAAAAAGTATGACTCATCTGATGACTCATCACAAAGAAAAATAAAAAGTATGACTCATCTTGATGACTCATCACATGACTCAATCAACAAAGAATAAAAAATATGACTCATCTGATGACTCATCACAAAGAAAAATAAAAGTATGACTCATCTGATGACTCATCACAAAGAAAAATAAAAAAGTATGACTCATCACAAAGAAAAAAAAGTAATGACTCATCACAAAGAAAATAAAAAGTAATGACTCATCATCTGATGACTCATCACAAAAGAAAAATAAAAAGTATGACTCATCTGATGACTCATCACAAAGAAAAATAAAAAAGATGACTATCTGATGACTCATCCAAAAGAAAAATAAAAGATGACTCATCTGACATCACAAAGAAAAATAAAAAAAGTATGACTCATCTGATGACTGATCACAAAGAAAAATAAAAGTATGAACTCATCTGATTCACAAAGAAAAATAAAAAAGTATGACTCATCACAAAGAAAATAAAAAGTATGACTCATCTGATGATCATCACAAAGAAAAATAAAATATGACTCATCACAAAGAAATAAAAAGTATGAAAGAAAATAAAAAATGACTCATGACTCATCACAAAGAAAAATAAAAAAGTATGACTCATCTGATGACTCATCACAAAGAAAAATAAAAAGTATGACTCATCATGACTCATGAAAATAAAAAAATATGACTATCTGATGACTCATCACAAAGAAAAATAAAAAAGTAAACTCATCTGATGACTATTCAAAAAAAAAAATTATGACTCATACAAAGAAAAATAAAAAGTATGACTCATCTGATGACTCATCACAAGAAAATAAAAAGTATGACTCATTGATGACTCATCAAAAAAAATAAAAAGTATGACTCATCACAAAGAAAATAAAAAGTATGAATAAAAAAATGACTCATATAAAAAGTATGACTCATCACAAAGAAAAATAAAAGTATGACTCATCACTCATCAAAAGAAAAATAAAAAGTATGACTCATCTGCAAACTCATCACAAAGAAAAATAAAAAATGACTCATCATGACATCACAAAGAAAATAAAAAGTATGACTCATCATGACTCATCACAAAGAAAAATAAAAAGTATGACTCATCACAAAGAAAAATAAAAAGTATGACTCATCGATATGACTCATCACAAAGAAAAATAAAAAAGTATGACTCATTCTGATGATCCCAAAGAAAATAAAAAGATGACTCATCACAAAGAATTAAAAGTATGATCAATTAAAAGAAAAATAAAAAGTATGACTCAGATGACTCATCAAAAGAAAAATAAAAAGTATGACTCATCTGATGACTCATCACAAAGAAAAAATAAAAGTATGACTCATCGATGACTCATCACAAAGAAAAATAAAAAGTATGATGAAAAAAATGACTCATCACAAAGAAAATTAAAAAGTATGACTCATCTGATGACTCATCACAAGAAAAATAAAAAGTATGACTCATCTCATCACAAAGAAAAATAAAAAGTTACTCATCGATGACTCATCACAAAGAAAAATAAAAAGTATGACTCATCATGAAAAAAAAAATATGACTCATCACAAAGAAAAATAAAAAGTATGACTCATCGATCATCACAAAGAAAAAAAAGTATGACAAAGAAAAAAAAAAGTATGACTCATCATGACTCATCACAAAGAAAAATAAAAAGTATGACTCATCGATGACTCATCACAAAGAAAAATAAAAAGTATGACTCATCACAAAGAAAATTAAAAAGTATGACTCATCGATGACTCATCACAAAGAATGAATAAAAAAGTATGACTCATCGATGACTCATCACAAGAAAATAAAAAGTATGACTCATCTGATGATCACAAAGAAAAATAAAAAAATGATCATGACTCATCACAAAGAAAAATAAAAGTATGACTCATCGATGACTCATCACAAAGAAAAATAAAAGTATGACTCATCACAAAGAAAATAAAAAAGTATGACTCATCCGATGACTCATCACAAAGAAAATAAAAGTATGATAATCACAAAGAAAAAATAAAAAGTATGACTCATCACAAAGAAAATTAAAAGTATGACTCAAAGAAAAATAAAAAAGTATGACTCATCATGACTCATACAAAGAAAATAAAAGTATGACTCATCTGATGACTCATCACAAAAAATAAAAAGGACTCATCATGACTCATCACAAAGAAAATAAAAAATTGACTCATCTGATGACTCATCACAAAGAAAATAAAAAGTATGACTCATCAATCTGAATCATCACAAAGAAAATAAAAATATGACTCATCTGATGACTCATCACAAGAAAAATAAAAAGTATGACTCATCTGATGACTCATCACAAAGAAAAATAAAAAGTATGAACTCATCACAAAGAAAAGACTCATCAAAGAAAATTAAAAAGTATGACTCAAAGAAAAATAAAAAGTATGACTCATCTGATGACTCATCACAAAGAAAAAAAAGTATGACTCATCTGATGACTCATCACAAAGAAAAAAAAATGTGATGACTATCACAAAAGAAAAATAAAAGTATGACTCATGATGACTCATCACACTCATCACAAGAAAAATAAAAATATGACTCATCTGATGACTCATCACAAAGAAAAATAAAAAGTATGACTCATCGATGACTCATCACAAGAAAAATAAAAAGTATGACTCATCACAAAGAAAAAAAAGTATGATTTGACTCATCACAAAGAAAAATAAAAAGTATGACTCATCTGATGACTCATCACAAAGAAAAATAAAAAGTATGACATCACACAAAGAAAATTAAAAAGATGACTCATAATAAAAAGAAATAAAAGTATGACTCATCTCATCACAAAGAAAATAAAAAGTATGATCACATCACAAAGAAAAATAAAAATGACTCATCATATGACTCATCACAAAGAAAAATAAAAAAGTATGACTCAATCATCATATTATGACTCATCACAAAGAAAAAAAAGTAAACTCAATGACTCATCAACAAAGAAAAATAAAAAGTATGAACTCATCTGATGACTCATCACAAAGAAAAATAAAAAGTAATGACTCATCTGAGACTCATCACAAAGAAAAATAAAAGATGTATTGAAATGACTCATCACAAATAAAATTATGACTCATCACAAAGAAAAATAAAAAGTAATGACTCATCTGATGACATCACAAAAAAAAGTATGACTCATCACAAAGAAAATTAAAAGTATGACTCATCTGATGACATCACAAAGAAAAATAAAAAAAGTTAATGACTCATCAAGAAAAATAAAAATATGACTCATCAAAGAAAATTAAAAAGATGACTCCATCTGATGACTCATCACAAAAGAAAAATAAAAAGTATGATCTGATGACTCATCACAAGAAAAATAAAAAGTATGACTCATCACAAAGAAAAAAAGTATGACTCATCAAAAGAAAAATAAAAAGTAATGACATCTTGATGACTCATCACAAAGAAAAATAAAAATTATGACTATGATGACTCATCACAAAGAAAAATAAAAGTATACTCATCTATGACTCAAAAGAAAATAAAAAAGTATGACTCATCTGATGACTCATCACAAAAAAATGACTCACAAAAATTAAAAAGTATACTCATCTATGACTCATCACAAGAAAAATAAAAAGTATGACTCATCACATCACAAAAAAAATAAAAAGTATGACTCATCTGATGACTCATACAAAGAAAATAAAAGTAGAACTCATCTGATGACTCATCACAAAGAAAAATAAAAGTATGACTCATCACAAAGAAAAAAAAAGTATGACTCATCTGATGACTCATCAAAGAAAATAAAAAGTATGACTCATCTGATGACTCATCAACAAAGAAAATAAAGTATGACCATCACAAAGAAAATAAAAAGTTATGACTCATATAAGAAAAAAAAAGTATGGACTCATCTGATGACTCACACAAAGAAAAATAAAAAAGATGAACTTCATCTGATTACTCATCAACAAAGAAAAATAAAAAATATGACTCATCGATGACTGATACAAAGAAAAAATAAAGTATGACTCATCTGTGACTCCATCACAAAGAAAATAAAAAGTATGAACTCATACACAAAAGAAAATTAAAAAATATGACCTCCC
>JACMZG010001174.1:0-11929 GCA_018340805.1 Microvelia longipes | reverse complement strand
TGGTGGAGATTTGATTCCGTGAATCTTTTTTAAAATGATATTTTACTTAATAAAAAGTATTCAAATAGTCAGTGAGATTACTTCGCTGAGAACGTTCGCTGATTAATTTTTGACAGAAGTCAAAGATGTAGCAGATATTGAATTTTTAAACTATACAATCAAAAGGCACCAAAAACGTCATTATTAGGAATAATACCAATCACTTCAATACCAAATAAATTGTTTGAATGTTATAAATTTCTGAATAAATTGATGTCTTGTGCAATGAGTTTTGGATATTTGAAGTGGCGTTAAGATAAAAACTTTGAAGAAAGATTTGTCCAATTCTGAATTAGAGATGAAACACAGGCTTTTTCCTTTTTAGATTTTCATTATTTGAAAGCTTTGAATTAATTGCAAACCTTTTTATGTTTTGTAATCTAGGCAACTCTAAGATTTAGGAATCTCCTCCACCTTTATTGGTTCACGTTCTGAGTTGGCAATCTTTGATCAAGGATATGAACGATCTTTACGGATATTCTCATAAAGTTTTTCTGGAAAATATTGTCATCCTTTACTAATAATAGACTGCGTACGACCACAGTCGAATCATTATCTGGTAGAATTAAGAGTTTTATAAGAATGCATATCATATTCACACAATATTGATCTGAGAGAACTTGTTTATTGATGAGTTTGTGCCGGGATCTATATTGGATCTATGAGGAGATAAAGACTGCTTTTAATATAAACAAGAGATCCAAATGGCACTGGTTAATATTAATACGCAAAAAATAATATGCTTCATAATTCTTTCAGGGAGTTCTACAGTATTTTTCTTTTTGATCACTCATAAGGCTTGGATAATGTTGATTTAACATAAATATGGGAGAGATCATCAATATATTTTCTAGACTAACTATCAAATGTCCATCAATCAGTAAACAGACTTTATCAAAGTCAGTGTTGAAATGGAATATTTTGATCAGAAACTTGTCAACATGTCATGCTTTCCTGCATCAGCTTCGTTGAGATAGGAGCAGATGTAGAGACTGATGCAGGCACACACCTTCATTATTGTGTTCTGTTTTCTGAGCTTAGAGAGCCGATCTAGTTTTCGAACTAATTGGCCGTTGGATGACCCAATTTATTATTATTATCTTATCGTCTATATCAGTGGGTAATTTTGATATTATTTTAATTAACATTTTGCATACTGCCTGTCAGAATCATGGAAATTTTTATTGACACTTAAATTTCCTCATCACCACAATTGATGCAAAGTTTTTTTTTTTTTGGGGGGGGTTTACTGTCATTAGAGAGAGTAGAAGTTTCATCATTAATTCAGTAATAACCAGGTTTTGTGTTATGATATGTTGATTGATCAATTAATTTTTTCTTTTCGATTTCAGAAATTAGTATGGTAAGATCGGATTAATTTTGAACATTTCACTATTGCAGATTTTGCGAGAATCAACTAGAGAGTCTAAAGCTTTTTATTTCCGTTAATTGAATTGAAGTAATCTCTTAGAACCAATATATCATTTCTTGATCGTCCAAAAATCGTTATCGTTACACTGTCGATCAATCTTGTAATGTTTACAAATTTACAGAGATTATCGACAATTTCTAAATTCAATGTTCAACTGAAGTTGAGTTGTCAATTTATGATAGATAGTTGTTTATCTATGGAATTATATTTAGAGTTATAATTTCATTAATTATTTATTCTCCATCTATTTTCCCATTGGTTTCAATTTAGATAAGCGTTTAGCAGCGTTTTTTAATAATATGAATTTGGTGAATAATTATATTATTAAAGTTTCGCCACAAGTTTCAATCCCATTGCCAAATTGAGATCAACTTCTTTCATGATATTATCGAATGAATTAAGAAGCAATTCGAACATACTTCCTACATATTCTGAATATGTTTGATTTCTATATACTGATCCGCTTTGATAAATAATTTAAAAAAAATTGACTCTACAAGTTTTAACTTGTTATTTTCTTTATCCAGAATTGCCTCAATTCCTCATTGTTTTCTGAATTTAAGTAATAATTGCCTAATTGACATAATAGTCAAGTTGCTTGTCAATGAGTATCATTGATATCAGTATATTCGTCATGAGTAGAAAATACCACCTTCAAAACTGATATTATTTGGAAAACATTATTTAGTTTAAAATCCAAAATTAATTTATCCATTGAAGCATAAAAGATTACTTTCTCTTCAACAAAGAGGGTTTCCTTAATAACTGGGTATTGACTATAAATATTATTATTTTTGTTCTTGATGAATTTTATTTTAATGCTCTGGAAATTTATTACTTTTGATGGAATCGATAGTGAATCAGGCATTTAAAGAATCCAAAAAATACGAAATTGCCTTTCTCATAATTCAAATTGGATTTTTTACCAGATAGTCTTGGAATCTCTCGAAAGCTTAGAGATTAAATTACATTGTTGATTTGTTCCTCTCTAAAGCCTCATGTAGCAATGTGATGGTGCGAAAATTCTTTTAAAACTACAAAAATAGAATATTTCTGATCGACATTGGCACAGTAATAAAGCTTCGCTATTCTCATTTAAATGCAATATTAGATTTTAATATGTGAATTGCCACTATATTGAGTTTTGCTTTTGAACATTTTAACTTGACTATTTATTTAATAAATAATCCTTATGCAAATATTTTTATTCTGATAAAGAATTTGAAAACCTTCAATATTTAAAGGGTTATTAATAGTTTCAATTTTCTTTAAATTCATTTTAATTTTGTTAAATTTAATTAAATTTTCGCTTCTGTTTTATTAAGTTAATTAATATTGGGAAAAGTTGTAATAATTTCTGTTTCATTACTACTAATTAACCTATCAAAAACTCAAAGTGGTACCGAGGGAAAGCTTTTCTTATTAGTTCTTAAAATTTTCGAAATCTTTGAATTTTGATCAAATATTGAATTTATTTGAATTTTCAATTTCAATTTTAGCAGAAAGCATTTTGGTCAATATTTTGTGGAAGAAATTTTATGCTCATCATTATTTACATAACTCTTTATTATTTACATTTTTTACATATTTAAAATCATGTATTTGATGTTTTAGGTCAAAATTTGGTAACAATATTATAATGAATATTAACATAGTATTTACATGATTAATTGCTATATAGAATGATTTCCGAAAATAATTTTACTTAATATATTTTTAGTAATGGAATTTTCAAATTTATTGCAGAAGTATCATTTATTTAAATTTAAAGAGTCATTATCAAAATAGAAGAACATGAAAATAATTTTACTTTTATATTAATTTTTAAATTAGTTTTCAAATCAGAAATAACTACTACATTTTAGTAACAAAGCTGTTTTTTCTCAGAGAAGAACTCCAAAACTGCGTATAAAGGAATCCAGCGAAATATTGATCATTTGAGTCATTTGAAGTTGTAATTTGAAATCTCAGAAATCAATTGGCAAGATAAATCAAAATTTTCAACATAATTTCCCGCTTTTGTAAAATGAGATATATAGTTTTCCGAAGAAAATAAATCCTTTGAAAATTCCATAGAATCGAGTGCGAAAAATGTAACATAATCTATTGTAACAAATAACATAATCTGAAAATTCCATTTTTCGTTGATTGAATAATAATGATCCATGCAAACATCTGACATTGATTGTGTAGGCTGTTGCATAACTTTCCAGTCAAATCAAAATTGATATTTTATAATCAAATGCCATTTCTCAAAATTCAATATCATGATATAATCGATTTTCAAATTACGATGATTGATGTGAAAAATCAAAAAAAATGTGAAAGCAAAAAAAATATGCCCCGAGTGAGGATCGAACTCACGACCTTCAGATTATGAGACTGACGCGCTACCTACTGCGCTATCGGCTTGAATGTAGTTTCAAAAATTCATCAAAATACATTTTCATTTTCTTATTTTACCATAACATCAATGTTATGGTAAAATGATGATTTGCTTTTCATCATTTAGCATTTGATAAATATTTATTTATTTCATTTGAAAAATATTTCAAAAAAATTGAAAAAACTCATTCTTTAAAATATCTTGTCATTTCAAATGCATTTCATCAAAATTCAATATCATGATAATAATCGATTTTCAAATTACGATTGATTGATGTGAAAAATCAAAAAAAATGTGAAAGCAAAAAAAATATGCCCCGAGTGAGGATCGAACTCACGACCTTCAGATTATGAGACTGACGCGCTACCTACTGCGCTATCGAGGCTTGAATGTAGTTTCAAAAATTCATCAAAATACATTTTCATTTTCTTATTTTACCATAACATCAATGTTATGGTAAAATGATGATTTGCTTTTCATCATTTAGCATTTGATAAATATTTATTTATTTCATTTGAAAAATATTTCAAAAAAATTGAAAAAACTCATTCTTTAAAATATCTTGTCATTTCAAATGCATTTCATCAAAATTCAATATCATGATAATAATCGATTTTCAAATTACGATTGATTGATGTGAAAAATCAAAAAAAATGTGAAAGCAAAAAAATATGCCCCGAGTGAGGATCGAACTCACGACCTTCAGATTATGAGACTGACGCGCTACCTACTGCGCTATCGAGGCTTGAATGTAGTTTCAAAATTCATCAAAATACATTTTCATTTTCTTATTTTACCATAACATCAATGTTATGGTAAAATGATGATTTGCTTTTCATCATTTAGCATTTGATATATTTATTTATTTCATTTGAAAAATATTTCAAAAAAATTGAAAAAACTCATTCTTTAAAATATCTTGTCATTTCAAATGCATTTCATCAAAATTCAATATCATGATAATAATCGATTTTCAAATTACGATTGATTGATGTGAAAAATCAAAAAAAATGTGAAAGCAAAAAAAATATGCCCCGAGTGAGGATCGAACTCACGACCTTCAGATTATGAGACTGACGCGCTACCTACTGCGCTATCGAGGCTTGAATGTAGTTTCAAAAATTCATCAAAATACATTTTCATTTTCTTATTTTACCATAACATCAATGTTATGGTAAAATGATGATTTGCTTTTCATCATTTAGCATTTGATAAATATTTATTTATTTCATTTGAAAAATATTTCAAAAAAATTGAAAAAACTCATTCTTTAAAAATATCTTGTCATTTCAAATGCATTTCATCAAAATTCAATATCATGATAATAATCGATTTTCAAATTACGATTGATTGATGTGAAAAATCAAAAAAAATGTGAAAGCAAAAAATATGCCCCGAGTGAGGATCGAACTCACGACCTTCAGATTATGAGACTGACGCGCTACCTACTGCGCTATCGAGGCTTGAATGTAGTTTCAAAAATTCATCAAAATACATTTTCATTTTCTTATTTTACCATAACATCAATGTTATGGTAAAATGATGATTTGCTTTTCATCATTTAGCATTTGATAAATATTTATTTATTTCATTTGAAAAATATTTCAAAAAAATTGAAAAAACTCATTCTTTAAAATATCTTGTCATTTCAAATGCATTTCATCAAAATTCAATATCATGATAATAATCGATTTTCAAATTACGATTGATTGATGTGAAAAATCAAAAAAAATGTGAAAGCAAAAAAAATATGCCCCGAGTGAGGATCGAACTCACGACCTTCAGATTATGAGACTGACGCGCTACCTACTGCGCTATCGAGGCTTGAATGTAGTTTCAAAAATTCATCAAAATACATTTTCATTTTCTTATTTACCATAACATCAATGTTATGGTAAAATGATGATTTGCTTTTCATCATTTAGCATTTGATAAATATTTATTTATTTCATTTGAAAAATATTTCAAAAAAATTGAAAAAACTCATTCTTTAAAATATCTTGTCATTTCAAATGCATTTCATCAAAATTCAATATCATGATAATAATCGATTTTCAAATTACGATTGATTGATGTGAAAAATCAAAAAAAATGTGAAAGCAAAAAAAATATGCCCCGAGTGAGGATCGAACTCACGACCTTCAGATTATGAGACTGACGCGCTACCTACTGCGCTATCGAGGCTTGAATGTAGTTTCAAAAATTCATCAAAATACATTTTCATTTTCTTATTTTACCATAACATCAATGTTATGGTAAAATGATGATTTGCTTTTCATCATTTAGCATTTGATAAATATTTATTTATTTCATTTGAAAAATATTTCAAAAAAATTGAAAAAACTCATTCTTTAAAATATCTTGTCATTTCAAATGCATTTCATCAAAATTCAATATCATGATAATAATCGATTTTCAAATTACGATTGATTGATGTGAAAAAAAATGTGAAAGCAAAAAAAAAAGTGAGGATCGAACTCACGACCTTCAGATTATGAGACTGACGCGCTACCTACTGCGCTATCGAGGCTTGAATGTAGTTTCAAAAATTCATCAAAATACATTTTCATTTTCTTATTTTACCATAACATCAATGTTATGGTAAAATGATGATTTGCTTTTCATCATTTAGCATTTGATAAATATTTATTTATTTCATTTGAAAAATATTTCAAAAAAATTGAAAAAACTCATTCTTTAAAATATCTTGTCATTTCAAATGCATTTCATCAAAATTCAATATCATGATAATAATCGATTTTCAAATTACGATTGATTGATGTGAAAAATCAAAAAAAATGTGAAAGCAAAAAAAATATGCCCCGAGTGAGGATCGAACTCACGACCTTCAGATTATGAGACTGACGCGCTACCTACTGCGCTATCGAGGCTTGAATGTAGTTTCAAAAATTCATCAAAATACATTTTCATTTTCTTATTTTACCATAACATCAATGTTATGGTAAAATGATGATTGCTTTTCATCATTTAGCATTTGATAAATATTTATTTATTTCATTTGAAAAATATTTCAAAAAAATTGAAAAAACTCATTCTTTAAAATATCTTGTCATTTCAAATGCATTTCATCAAAATTCAATATCATGATAATAATCGATTTTCAAATTACGATTGATTGATGTGAAAAATCAAAAAAATGTGAAAGCAAAAAAAATATGCCCCGAGTGAGGATCGAACTCACGACCTTCAGATTATGAGACTGACGCGCTACCTACTGCGCTATCGAGGCTTGAATGTAGTTTCAAAAATTCATCAAAATACATTTTCATTTTCTTATTTTACCATAACATCAATGTTATGGTAAAATGATGATTTGCTTTTCATCATTTAGCATTTGATAAATATTTATTTATTTCATTTGAAAAATATTTCAAAAAAATTGAAAAAACTCATTCTTTAAAATATCTTGTCATTTCAAATGCATTTCATCAAAATTCAATATCATGATAATAATCGATTTTCAAATTACGATTGATTGATGTGAAAAATCAAAAAAAATGTGAAAGCAAAAAAAATATGCCCCGAGTGAGGATCGAACTCACGACCTTCAGATTATGAGACTGACGCGCTACCTACTGCGCTATCGAGGCTTGAATGTAGTTTCAAAAATTCATCAAAATACATTTTCATTTTCTTATTTTACCATAACATCAATGTTATGGTAAAATGATGATTTGCTTTTCATCATTTAGCATTTGATAAATATTTATTTATTTCATTTGAAAAATATTTCAAAAAAATTGAAAAAACTCATTCTTTAAAATATCTTGTCATTTCAAATGCATTTCATCAAAATTCAATATCATGATAATAATCGATTTTCAAATTACGATTGATTGATGTGAAAAAAATGTGAAAGCAAAAAAAAAGTGAGGATCGAACTCACGACCTTCAGATTATGAGACTGACGCGCTACCTACTGCGCTATCGAGGCTTGAATGTAGTTTCAAAAATTCATCAAAATACATTTTCATTTTCTTATTTTACCATAACATCAATGTTATGGTAAAATGATGATTTGCTTTTCATCATTTAGCATTTGATAAATATTTATTTATTTCATTTGAAAAATATTTCAAAAAAATTGAAAAAACTCATTCTTTAAAATATCTTGTCATTTCAAATGCATTTCATCAAAATTCAATATCATGATAATAATCGATTTTCAAATTACGATTGATTGATGTGAAAAATCAAAAAAAATGTGAAAGCAAAAAAAATATGCCCGAGTGAGGATCGAACTCACGACCTTCAGATTATGAGACTGACGCGCTACCTACTGCGCTATCGAGGCTTGAATGTAGTTTCAAAAATTCATCAAAATACATTTTCATTTTCTTATTTTACCATAACATCAATGTTATGGTAAAATGATGATTTGCTTTTCATCATTTAGCATTTGATAAATATTTATTTATTTCATTTGAAAAATATTTCAAAAAAATTGAAAAAACTCATTCTTTAAAATATCTTGTCATTTCAAATGCATTTCATCAAAATTCAATATCATGATAATAATCGATTTTCAAATTACGATTGATTGATGTGAAAAATCAAAAAAAATGTGAAAGCAAAAAAATATGCCCCGAGTGAGGATCGAACTCACGACCTTCAGATTATGAGACTGACGCGCTACCTACTGCGCTATCGAGGCTTGAATGTAGTTTCAAAAATTCATCAAAATACATTTTCATTTTCTTATTTTACCATAACATCAATGTTATGGTAAAATGATGATTTGCTTTTCATCATTTAGCATTTGATAAATATTTATTTATTTCATTTGAAAAATATTTCAAAAAATTGAAAAAACTCATTCTTTAAAATATCTTGTCATTTCAAATGCATTTCATCAAAATTCAATATCATGATAAATAATCGATTTTCAAATTACGATTGATTGATGTGAAAAATCAAAAAAAATGTGAAAGCAAAAAAAATATGCCCCGAGTGAGGATCGAACTCACGACCTTCAGATTATGAGACTGACGCGCTACCTACTGCGCTATCGAGGCTTGAATGTAGTTTCAAAAATTCATCAAAATACATTTTCATTTTCTTTTACCATAACATCAATGTTATGGTAAAATGATGATTTGCTTTTCATCATTTAGCATTTGATAAAATTTTATTTATTTCATTTGAAAAATATTTCAAAAAAATTGAAAAAACTCATTCTTTAAAATATCTTGTCATTTCAAATGCATTTCATCAAAATTCAATATCATGATAATAATCGATTTTCAAATTACGATTGATTGATGTGAAAAATCAAAAAAAATGTGAAAGCAAAAAAAATATGCCCCGAGTGGATCGAACTCACGACCTTCAGATTATGAGACTGACGCGCTACCTACTGCGCTATCGAGGCTTGAATGTAGTTTCAAAAATTCATCAAAATACATTTTCATTTTCTTATTTTACCATAACATCAATGTTATGGTAAATGATGATTTGCTTTTCATCATTTAGCATTTGATAAATATTTATTTATTTCATTTGAAAAATATTTCAAAAAAATTGAAAAAACTCATTCTTTAAAATATCTTGTCATTTCAAATGCATTTCATCAAAATTCAATATCATGATAATAATCGATTTTCAAATTACGATTGATTGATGTGAAAAATCAAAAAAAATGAGGATCGATCGAACTCACGACCTTCAGATTATGAGACTGACGCGCTACCTACTGCGCTATCGAGGCTTGAATGTAGTTTCAAAAATTCATCAAAATACATTTTCATTTTCTTATTTTACCATAACATCAATGTTATGGTAAAATGATGATTTGCTTTTCATCATTTAGCATTTGATAAATATTTATTTATTTCATTTGAAAAATATTTCAAAAAAATTGAAAAAACTCATTCTTTAAAATATCTTGTCATTTCAAATGCATTTCATCAAAATTCAATATCATGATAATAATCGATTTTCAAATTACGATTGATTGATGTGAAAAATCAAAAAAATGTGAAAAAAAAAATATGCCCCGAGTGAGGATCGAACTCACGACCTTCAGATTATGAGACTGACGCGCTACCTACTGCGCTATCGAGGCTTGAATGTAGTTTCAAAAATTCATCAAAATACATTTTCATTTTCTTATTTTACCATAACATCAATGTTATGGTAAAATGATGATTTGCTTTTCATCATTTAGCATTTGATAAATATTTATTTATTTCATTTGAAAAATATTTCAAAAAAATTGAAAAAACTCATTCTTTAAAATATCTTGTCATTTCAAATGCATTTCATCAAAATTCAATATCATGATAATAATCGATTTTCAAATTACGATTGATTGATGTGAAAAATCAAAAAAAATGTGAAAGCAAAAAAAATATGCCCCGAGTGAGGATCGAACTCACGACCTTCAGATTATGAGACTGACGCGCTACCTACTGCGCTATCGAGGCTTGAATGTAGTTTCAAAAATTCATCAAAATACATTTTCATTTTCTTATTTTACCATAACATCAATGTTATGGTAAAATGATGATTTGCTTTTCATCATTTAGCATTTGATAAATATTTATTTATTTCATTTGAAAAATATTTCAAAAAAATTGAAAAAACTCATTCTTTAAAATATCTTGTCATTTCAAATGCATTTCATCAAAATTCAATATCATGATAATAATCGATTTTCAAATTACGATTGATTGATGTGAAAAATCAAAAAAAATGTGAAAGAAAAAAATATGCCCCGAGTGAGGATCGAACTCACGACCTTCAGATTATGAGACTGACGCGCTACCTACTGCGCTATCGAGGCTTGAATGTAGTTTCAAAAATTCATCAAAATACATTTTCATTTTCTTATTTTACCATACATCAATGTTATGGTAAAATGATGATTTGCTTTTCATCATTTAGCATTTGATAAATATTTATTTATTTCATTTGAAAAATATTTCAAAAAAATTGAAAAAACTCATTCTTTAAAATATCTTGTCATTTCAAATGCATTTCATCAAAATTCAATATCATGATAATAATCGATTTTCAAATTACGATTGATTGATGTGAAAAATCAAAAAAAATGTGAAAGCAAAAAAAATATGCCCCGAGTGAGGATCGAACTCACGACCTTCAGATTATGAGACTGACGCGCTACCTACTGCGCTATCGAGGCTTGAATGTAGTTTCAAAAATTCATCAAAATACATTTTCATTTTCTTATTTTACCATAACATCAATGTTATGGTAAAATGATGATTTGCTTTTCATCATTTAGCATTTGATAAATATTTATTTATTTCATTTGAAAAATATTTCAAAAAAATTGAAAAAACTCATTCTTTAAAAATATCTTGTCATTTCAAATGCATTTCATCAAAATTCAATATCATGATAATAATCGATTTTCAAATTACGATTGATTGATGTGAAAAATCAAAAAAAATGTGAAAGCAAAAAAATATGCCCCGAGTGAGGATCGAACTCACGACCTTCAGATTATGAGACTGACGCGCTACCTACTGCGCTATCGAGGCTTGAATGTAGTTTCAAAAATTCATCAAAATACATTTTCATTTTCTTATTTTACCATAACATCAATGTTATGGTAAAATGATGATTTGCTTTTCATCATTTAGCATTTGATAAATATTTATTTATTTCATTTGAAAATATTTTCAAAAAAATTGAAAAAACTCATTCTTTAAAATATCTTGTCATTTCAAATGCATTTCATCAAAATTCAATATCATGATAATAATCGATTTTCAAATTACGATTGATTGATGTGAAAAATCAAAAAAAATGTGAAAGCAAAAAAAATATGCCCCGAGTGAGGATCGAACTCACGACCTTCAGATTATGAGACTGACGCGCTACCTACTGCGCTATCGAGGCTTGAATGTAGTTTCAAAATTCATCAAAATACATTTTCATTTTCTTATTTTACCATAACATCAATGTTATGGTAAAATGATGATTTGCTTTTCATCATTAGCATTTGATAAATATTTATTTATTTCATTTGAAAAATATTTCAAAAAATTGAAAAAACTCATTCTTTAAAATATCTTGTCATTCAA
>JACMZG010001173.1:0-11947 GCA_018340805.1 Microvelia longipes | reverse complement strand
GATTAAATTCTTGAAATTCTTAAATTGATGGGAATTGAATCCATGATTTTATTGGAAATTTGTAAAAATATAAAGTTTTAAAGCCGTCTCAATAATGTGTGTACATTTTTCTTGCATTACCTTATTGATTCCAGTTTGATTTTGCTACTATTATTCAAATAAATCAATCTAATTGAATCACAATTTTGATTCAAATTGCAAAAAGTCGACACCACCTCGTATTCCCAGACGCTCACGCATTCAAAGTACTAACGAGGCCTTAACTTGCTTAACATTCCGAGATCAAACGAGATCGGGTGTACCCAAATTAGTATGAGCGTCGACATCTAAAATTCAAAATTCGTTCAATTCTTTTGAGTAGATTTGATAATAAATATAAAGTTTTAAAGCCGTCTCAATAATGTGTGTACATTTTTCTTGCATTACCTTATTGATTCCAGTTTGATTTTGCTACTATTATTCAAATAAATCAATCTAATTGAATCACAATTTTGATTCAAATTGCAAAAAGTCGACACCACCTCGTATTCCCAGACGCTCACGCATTCAAGTACTAACGAGGCCTTAACTTGCTTAACATTCCGAGATCAAACGAGATCGGGTGTACCCAAATTAGTATGAGCGTCGACATCTAAAATTCAAAATTCGTTCAATTCTTTTGAGTAGATTTGAATAATAAATATAAGTTTTAAAGCCGTCTCAATAATGTGTGTACATTTTTCTTGCATTACCTTATTGATTCCAGTTTGATTTTGCTACTATTATTCAAATAAATCAATCTAATTGAATCACAATTTTGATTCAAATTGCAAAAAGTCGACACCACCTCGTATTCCCAGACGCTCACGCATTCAAGTACTAACGAGGCCTTAACTTGCTTAACATTCCGAGATCAAACGAGATCGGGTGTACCCAAATTAGTATGAGCGTCGACATCTAAAATTCAAAATTCGTTCAATTCTTTTGAGTAGATTTGCATAATAAATATAAAGTTTTAAAGCCGTCTCAATAATGTGTACATTTTTCTTGCATTACCTTATTGATTCCAGTTTGATTTTGCTACTATTATTCAAATAAATCAATCTAATTGAATCACAATTTTGATTCAAATTGCAAAAAGTCGACACCACCTCGTATTCCCAGACGCTCACGCATTCAAGTACTAACGAGGCCTTAACTTGCTTAACATTCCGAGATCAAACGAGATCGGGTGTACCCAAATTAGTATGAGCGTCGACATCTAAAATTCAAAATTCGTTCAATTCTTTTGAGTAGATTTGAATAATAAATATAAAGTTTTAAAGCCGTCTCAATAATGTGTGTACATTTTTCTTGCATTACCTTATTGATTCCAGTTTGATTTTGCTACTATTATTCAAATAAATCAATCTAATTGAATCACAATTTTGATTCAAATTGCAAAAAGTCGACACCACCTCGTATTCCCAGACGCTCACGCATTCAAGTACTAACGAGGCCTTAACTTGCTTAACATTCCGAGATCAAACGAGATCGGGTGTACCCAAATTAGTATGAGCGTCGACATCTAAAATTCAAAATTCGTTCAATTCTTTTGAGTAGATTTGAATAATAAATATAAAGTTTTAAAGCCGTCTCAATAATGTGTGTACATTTTTCTTGCATTACCTTATTGATTCCAGTTTGATTTTGCTACTATTATTCAAATAAATCAATCTAATTGAATCACAATTTTGATTCAAATTGCAAAAAGTCGACACCACCTCGTATTCCCAGACGCTCACGCATTCAAGTACTAACGAGGCCTTAACTTGCTTAACATTCCGAGATCAAACGAGATCGGGTGTACCCAAATTAGTATGAGCGTCGACATCTAAAATTCAAAATTCGTTCAATTCTTTTGAGTAGATTTGAATAATAAATATAAAGTTTTAAAGCCGTCTCAATAATGTGTGTACATTTTTCTTGCATTACCTTATTGATTCCAGTTGATTTTGCTACTATTATTCAAATAAATCAATCTAATTGAATCACAATTTTGATTCAAATTGCAAAAAGTCGACACCACCTCGTATTCCCAGACGCTCACGCATTCAAGTACTAACGAGGCCTTAACTTGCTTAACATTCCGAGATCAAACGAGATCGGGTGTACCCAAATTAGTATGAGCGTCGACATCTAAAATTCAAAATTCGTTCAATTCTTTTGAGTAGATTTGCATAATAAATATAAAGTTTTAAAGCCGTCTCAATAATGTGTGTACATTTTTCTTGCATTACCTTATTGATTCCAGTTTTGCTACTATTATTCAAATAAATCAATCTAATTGAATCACAATTTTGATTCAAATTGCAAAAAGTCGACACCACCTCGTATTCCCAGACGCTCACGCATTCAAGTACTAACGAGGCCTTAACTTGCTTAACATTCCGAGATCAAACGAGATCGGGTGTACCCAAATTAGTATGAGCGTCGACATCTAAAATTCAAAATTCGTTCAATCTTTTGAGTAGATTTGCATAATAAATATTTTTAGTATTTCTATTATTTAAATATCATCAAATTAATAACTGTAACAATGACATGTTAATTATCGAAAGAAATTTCAGAAAATATGGCTGGAATCTATTGAAAAATGTATGTGCATATTTGTGAAAAATCAATTTTTTATTGGAAAAAATTTGAGAATTTATTTTCGAGTGAAATTAATATCAAAGTTCATGAAATTCAATGAGGATTCTAATGGTGATACATGTCATGCGTGGAGATAGTCTATGAACGGACCGATCGATAAATCAATATTATTGGAAAATTCTTAAATTGATGGGAATTGAATCCATGATTTTATTGGAAATTTGTAAATAAAGTTTTAAAGCCGTCTCAATAATGTGTGTACATTTTTCTTGCATTACCTTATTGATTCCAGTTTGATTTTGCTACTATTATTCAAATAAATCAATCTAATTGAATCACAATTTTGATTCAAATTGCAAAAAGTCGACACCACCTCGTATTCCCAGACGCTCACGCATTCAAGTACTAACGAGGCCTTAACTTGCTTAACATTCCGAGATCAAACGAGATCGGGTGTACCCAAATTAGTATGAGCGTCGACATCTAAAATTCAAAATTCGTTCAATTCTTTTGAGTAGATTTGCATAATAAATATTTTTAGTATTTCTATTATTTAAATATCATCAAATTAATAACTGTAACAATGACATTAATTATCGAAAGAAATTTCAGAAAATATGGCTGGAATCTATTGAAAAATGTATGTGCATATTTGTGAAAAAATCAATTTTTTATTGGAAAAAATTTGAGAATTTATTTTCGAGTGAAATTAATATCAAAGTTCATGAAATTCAATGAGGATTCTAATGGTGATACATGTCATGCGTGGAGATAGTCTATGAACGGACCGATCGATAAATCAATATTATTGGAAAATTCTTAAATTGATGGGAATTGAATCCATGATTTTATTGGAAATTTGTAGAAATAAAGTTTTAAAGCCGTCTCAATAATGTGTGTACATTTTTCTTGCATTACCTTATTGATTCCAGTTTGATTTTGCTACTATTATTCAAATAAATCAATCTAATTGAATCACAATTTTGATTCAAATTGCAAAAAGTCGACACCACCTCGTATTCCCAGACGCTCACGCATTCAAGTACTAACGAGGCCTTAACTTGCTTAACATTCCGAGATCAAACGAGATCGGGTGTACCCAAATTAGTATGAGCGTCGACATCTAAAATTCAAAATTCGTTCATTCTTTTGAGTAGATTTGCATAATAAATATTTTTAGATGTGTGTACATTTTTCTTGCATTACCTTATTGATTCCAGTTTGATTTTGCTACTATTATTCAAATAAATCAATCTAATTGAATCACAATTTTGATTCAAATTGCAAAAAGTCGACACCACCTCGTATTCCCAGACGCTCACGCATTCAAGTACTAACGAGGCCTTAACTTGCTTAACATTCCGAGATCAAACGAGATCGGGTGTACCCAAATTAGTATGAGCGTCGACATCTAAAATTCAAAATTCGTTCAATTCTTTTGAGTAGATTTGCATAATAAATATTTTTAGTATTTCTATTATTTAATATCATCAAATTAATAACTGTAACAATGACATGTTAATTATCGAAAGAAATTTCAGAAAATATGGCTGGAATCTATTGAAAAATGTATGTGCATATTTGTGAAAAAATCAATTTTTTATTGGAAAAAATTTGAGAATTTTTTTCGAGTGAAATTAATATCAAAGTTCATGAAATTCAATGAGGATTCTAATGGTGATACATGTCATGCGTGGAGATAGTCTATGAACGGACCGATCGATAAATCAATATTATTGGAAAATTCTTAAATTGATGGGAATTGAATCCATGATTTTATTGGAAATTTGTAGAAATATAAAGTTTTAAAGCCGTCTCAATAATGTGTGTACATTTTTCTTGCATTACCTTATTGATTCCAGTTTGATTTTGCTACTATTATTCAAATAAATCAATCTAATTGAATCACAATTTTGATTCAAATTGCAAAAAGTCGACACCACCTCGTATTCCCAGACGCTCACGCATTCAAGTACTAACGAGGCCTTAACTTGCTTAACATTCCGAGATCAAACGAGATCGGGTGTACCCAAATTAGTATGAGCGTCGACATCTAAAATTCAAAATTCGTTCAATTCTTTTGAGTAGATTTGCATAATAAATATTTTAGTATTTCTATTATTTAAATATCATCAAATTAATAACTGTAACAATGACATGTTAATTATCGAAAGAAATTTCAGAAAATATGGCTGGAATCTATTGAAAAATGTATGTGCATATTTGTGAAAAATCAATTTTTTATTGGAAAAAATTTGAGAATTTATTTTCGAGTGAAATTAATATCAAAGTTCATGAAATTCAATGAGGATTCTAATGGTGATACATGTCATGCGTGGAGATAGTCTATGAACGGACCGATCGATAAATCAATATTATTGGAAAATTCTTAAATTGATGGGAATTGAATCCATGATTTTATGGAAATTTGTAGAAATATAAAGTTTTAAAGCCGTCTCAATAATGTGTGTACATTTTTCTTGCATTACCTTATTGATTCCAGTTTGATTTTGCTACTATTATTCAAATAAATCAATCTAATTGAATCACAATTTTGATTCAAATTGCAAAAAGTCGACACCACCTCGTATTCCCAGACGCTCACGCATTCAAGTACTAACGAGGCCTTAACTTGCTTAACATTCCGAGATCAAACGAGATCGGGTGTACCCAAATTAGTATGAGCGTCGACATCTAAAATTCAAAATTCGTTCAATTCTTTTGAGTAGATTTGCATAATAAATATTTTTAGTATTTCTATTATTTAAATATCATCAAATTAATAACTGTAACAATGACATGTTAATTATCGAAAGAAATTTCAGAAAATATGGCTGGAATCTATTGAAAAATGTATGTGCATATTTGTGAAAAAATCAATTTTTTATTGGAAAAAATTTGAGAATTTATTTTCGAGTGAAATTAATATCAAAGTTCATGAAATTCAATGAGGATTCTAATGGTGATACATGTCATGCGTGGAGATAGTCTATGAACGGACCGATCGAAATCAATATTATTGGAAATTCTTAAATTGATGGGAATTGAATCCATGATTTTATTGGAAATTTGTAGAAATATAAAGTTTTAAAGCCGTCTCAATAATGTGTGTACATTTTTCTTGCATTACCTTATTGATTCCAGTTTGATTTTGCTACTATTATTCAAATAAATCAATCTAATTGAATCACAATTTTGATTCAAATTGCAAAAAGTCGACACCACCTCGTATTCCCAGACGCTCACGCATTCAAGTACTAACGAGGCCTTAACTTGCTTAACATTCCGAGATCAAACGAGATCGGGTGTACCCAAATTAGTATGAGCGTCGACATCTAAAATTCAAAATTCGTTCAATTCTTTTGAGTAGATTTGCATAATAAATATTTTTAGTATTTCTATTATTTAAATATCATCAAATTAATAACTGTAACAATGACATGTTAATTATCGAAAGAAATTTCAGAAAATATGGCTGGAATCTATTGAAAAATGTATGTGCATATTTGTGAAAAAATCAATTTTTATTGGAAAAAATTTGAGAATTTATTTTCGAGTGAAATTAATATCAAAGTTCATGAAATTCAATGAGGATTCTAATGGTGATACATGTCATGCGTGGAGATAGTCTATGAACGGACCGATCGATAAATCAATATTATTGGAAAATTCTTAAATTGATGGGAATTGAATCCATGATTTTATTGGAAATTTGTAAATATAAAGTTTTAAAGCCGTCTCAATAATGTGTGTACATTTTTCTTGCATTACCTTATTGATTCCAGTTTGATTTTGCTACTATTATTCAAATAAATCAATCTAATTGAATCACAATTTTGATTCAAATTGCAAAAAGTCGACACCACCTCGTATTCCCAGACGCTCACGCATTCAAGTACTAACGAGGCCTTAACTTGCTTAACATTCCGAGATCAAACGAGATCGGGTGTACCCAAATTAGTATGAGCGTCGACATCTAAAATTCAAAATTCGTTCATTCTTTTGAGTAGATTTGCATAATAAATATTTTTAGTATTTCTATTATTTAAATATCATCAAATTAATAACTGTAACAATGACATGTTAATTATCGAAAGAAATTTCAGAAAATATGGCTGGAATCTATTGAAAATGTATGTGCATATTTGTGAAAAAATCAATTTTTTATTGGAAAAAATTTGAGAATTTATTTTCGAGTGAAATTAATATCAAAGTTCATGAAATTCAATGAGGATTCTAATGGTGATACATGTCATGCGTGGAGATAGTCTATGAACGGACCGATCGATAAATCAATATTATTGGAAAATTCTTAAATTGATGGGAATTGAATCCATGATTTTATTGGAAATTTGTAGAAATATAAAGTTTTAAAGCCGTCTCAATAATGTGTGTACATTTTTCTTGCATTACCTTATTGATTCCAGTTTGATTTTGCTACTATTATTCAAATAAATCAATCTAATTGAATCACAATTTTGATTCAAATTGCAAAAAGTCGACACCACCTCGTATTCCCAGACGCTCACGCATTCAAGTACTAACGAGGCCTTAACTTGCTTAACATTCCGAGATCAAACGAGATCGGGTGTACCCAAATTAGTATGAGCGTCGACATCTAAAATTCAAAATTCGTTCATTCTTTTGAGTAGATTTGCATAATAAATATTTTAGTATTTCTATTATTTAAATATCATCAAATTAATAACTGTAACAATGACATGTTAATTATCGAAAGAAATTTCAGAAAATATGGCTGGAATCTATTGAAAAATGTATGTGCATATTTGTGAAAAATCAATTTTTTATTGGAAAAAATTTGAGAATTTATTTTCGAGTGAAATTAATATCAAAGTTCATGAAATTCAATGAGGATTCTAATGGTGATACATGTCATGCGTGGAGATAGTCTATGAACGGACCGATCGATAAATCAATATTATTGGAAAATTCTTAAATTGATGGGAATTGAATCCATGATTTTATTGGAAATTTGTAGAAATATAAAGTTTTAAAGCCGTCTCAATAATGTGTGTACATTTTTCTTGCATTACCTTATTGATTCCAGTTTGATTTTGCTACTATTATTCAAATAAATCAATCTAATTGAATCACAATTTTGATTCAAATTGCAAAAAGTCGACACCACCTCGTATTCCCAGACGCTCACGCATTCAAGTACTAACGAGGCCTTAACTTGCTTAACATTCCGAGATCAAACGAGATCGGGTGTACCCAAATTAGTATGAGCGTCGACATCTAAAATTCAAATTCGTTCATTCTTTTGAGTAGATTTGCATAATAAATATTTTTAGTATTTCTATTATTTAAATATCATCAAATTAATAACTGTAACAATGACATGTTAATTATCGAAAGAAATTTCAGAAAATATGGCTGGAATCTATTGAAAAATGTATGTGCATTTGTGAAAAAATCAATTTTTTATTGGAAAAAATTTGAGAATTTATTTTCGAGTGAAATTAATATCAAAGTTCATGAAATTCAATGAGGATTCTAATGGTGATACATGTCATGCGTGGAGATAGTCTATGAACGGACCGATCGATAAATCAATATTATTGGAAAATTCTTAAATTGATGGGAATTGAATCCATGATTTTATTGGAAATTTGTAGAAATATAAAGTTTTAAAGCCGTCTCAATAATGTGTGTACATTTTTCTTGCATTACCTTATTGATTCCAGTTTGATTTTGCTACTATTATTCAAATAAATCAATCTAATTGAATCACAATTTTGATTCAAATTGCAAAAAGTCGACACCACCTCGTATTCCCAGACGCTCACGCATTCAAGTACTAACGAGGCCTTAACTTGCTTAACATTCCGAGATCAAACGAGATCGGGTGTACCCAAATTAGTATGAGCGTCGACATCTAAATTCAAAATTCGTTCATTCTTTTGAGTAGATTTGCATAATAAATTTTTAGTATTTCTATTATTTAAATATCATCAAATTAATAACTGTAAATGACATGTTAATTATCGAAAGAAATTTCAGAAAATATGGCTGGAATCTATTGAAAAATGTATGTGCATATTTGTGAAAAATCAATTTTTTATTGGAAAAAATTTGAGAATTTATTTTCGAGTGAAATTAATATCAAAGTTCATGAAATTCAATGAGGATTCTAATGGTGATACATGTCATGCGTGGAGATAGTCTATGAACGGACCGATCGATAAATCAATATTATTGGAAAATTCTTAAATTGATGGGAATTGAATCCATGATTTTATTGGAAATTTGTAGAAATATAAAGTTTTAAAGCCGTCTCAATAATGTGTGTACATTTTTCTTGCATTACCTTATTGATTCCAGTTTGATTTTGCTACTATTATTCAAATAAATCAATCTAATTGAATCACAATTTTGATTCAAATTGCAAAAAGTCGACACCACCTCGTATTCCCAGACGCTCACGCATTCAAGTACTAACGAGGCCTTAACTTGCTTAACATTCCGAGATCAAACGAGATCGGGTGTACCCAAATTAGTATGAGCGTCGACATCTAAAATTCAAAATTCGTTCATTCTTTGAGTAGATTTGCATAATAAATATTTTAGTATTTCTATTATTTAAATATCATCAAATTAATAACTGTAACAATGACATGTTAATTATCGAAAGAAATTTCAGAAAATATGGCTGGAATCTATTGAAAAATGTATGTGCATATTTGTGAAAAAATCAATTTTTTATTGGAAAAAATTTGAGAATTTATTTTCGAGTGAAATTAATATCAAAGTTCATGAAATTCAATGAGGATTCTAATGGTGATACATGTCATGCGTGGAGATAGTCTATGAACGGACCGATCGATAAATCAATATTATTGGAAAATTCTTAAATTGATGGGAATTGAATCCATGATTTTATTGGAAATTTGTAGAAATATAAAGTTTTAAAGCCGTCTCAATAATGTGTGTACATTTTTCTTGCATTACCTTATTGATTCCAGTTTGATTTTGCTACTATTATTCAAATAAATCAATCTAATTGAATCACAATTTTGATTCAAATTGCAAAAAGTCGACACCACCTCGTATTCCCAGACGCTCACGCATTCAAGTACTAACGAGGCCTTAACTTGCTTAACATTCCGAGATCAAACGAGATCGGGTGTACCCAAATTAGTATGAGCGTCGACATCTAAAATTCAAAATTCGTTCATTCTTTTGAGTAGATTTGCATAATAAATATTTTTAGTATTTCTATTATTTAAATATCATCAAATAACTGTAACAATGACATGTTAATTATCGAAAGAAATTTCAGAAAATATGGCTGGAATCTATTGAAAAATGTATGTGCATATTTGTGAAAAAATCAATTTTTATTGGAAAAAATTTGAGAATTTATTTTCGAGTGAAATTAATATCAAAGTTCATGAAATTCAATGAGGATTCTAATGGTGATACATGTCATGCGTGGAGATAGTCTATGAACGGACCGATCGATAAATCAATATTATTGGAAAATTCTTAAATTGATGGGAATTGAATCCATGATTTTATTGGAAATTTGTAGAAATATAAAGTTTTAAAGCCGTCTCAATAATGTGTGTACATTTTTCTTGCATTACCTTATTGATTCCAGTTTGATTTTGCTACTATTATTCAAATAAATCAATCTAATTGAATCACAATTTTGATTCAAATTGCAAAAAGTCGACACCACCTCGTATTCCCAGACGCTCACGCATTCAAGTACTAACGAGGCCTTAACTTGCTTAACATTCCGAGATCAAACGAGATCGGGTGTACCCAAATTAGTATGAGCGTCGACATCTAAAATTCAAAATTCGTTCATTCTTTTGAGTAGATTTGCATAATAAATATTTTTAGTATTTCTATTATTTAAATATCATCAAATTAATAACTGTAACAATGACATGTTAATTATCGAAAGAAATTTCAGAAAATATGGCTGGAATCTATTGAAAAATGTATGTGCATATTTGTGAAAAAATCAATTTTTTATTGGAAAAATTTGAGAATTTATTTTCGAGTGAAATTAATATCAAAGTTCATGAAATTCAATGAGGATTCTAATGGTGATACATGTCATGCGTGGAGATAGTCTATGAACGGACCGATCGATAAATCAATATTATTGGAAAATTCTTAAATTGATGGGAATTGAATCCATGATTTTATTGGAAATTTGTAGAAATATAAAGTTTTAAAGCCGTCTCAATAATGTGTGTACATTTTTCTTGCATTACCTTATTGATTCCAGTTTGATTTTGCTACTATTATTCAAATAAATCAATCTAATTGAATCACAATTTTGATTCAAATTGCAAAAAGTCGACACCACCTCGTATTCCCAGACGCTCACGCATTCAAGTACTAACGAGGCCTTAACTTGCTTAATTCCGAGATCAAACGAGATCGGGTGTACCCAAATTAGTATGAGCGTCGACATCTAAAATTCAAAATTCGTTCATTTCTTTTGAGTAGATTTGCATAATAAATATTTTTAGTATTTCTATTATTTAAATATCATCAAATTAATAACTGTAACAATGACATGTTAATTATCGAAAGAAATTTCAGAAAATATGGCTGGAATCTATTGAAAAATGTATGTGCATATTTGTGAAAAATCAATTTTTTATTGGAAAAAATTTGAGAATTTATTTTCGAGTGAAATTAATATCAAAGTTCATGAAATTCAATGAGGATTCTAATGGTGATACATGTCATGCGTGGAGATAGTCTATGAACGGACCGATCGATAAATCAATATTATTGGAAAATTCTTAAATTGATGGGAATTGAATCCATGATTTTATTGGAAATTTGTAGAAATATAAAGTTTTAAAGCCGTCTCAATAATGTGTACATTTTTCTTGCATTACCTTATTGATTCCAGTTTGATTTTGCTACTATTATTCAAATAAATCAATCTAATTGAATCACAATTTTGATTCAAATTGCAAAAAGTCGACACCACCTCGTATTCCCAGACGCTCACGCATTCAAGTACTAACGAGGCCTTAACTTGCTTAACATTCCGAGATCAAACGAGATCGGGTGTACCCAAATTAGTATGAGCGTCGACATCTAAAATTCAAATTCGTTCATTTCTTTTGAGTAGATTTGCATAATAAAATATTTTAGTATTTCTATTATTTAAATATCATCAAATTATAACTGTAACAATGACATGTTAATTATCGAAAGAAATTTCAGAAAATATGGCTGGAATCTATTGAAAAATGTATGTGCATTTTTGTGAAAAAATCAATTTTTTATTGGAAAAAATTTGAGAATTTATTTTCGAGTGAAATTAATATCAAAG
>JACMZG010001172.1:0-11962 GCA_018340805.1 Microvelia longipes | reverse complement strand
TGAACAAATTAAAACGAAGAACTTATAACAAAAATGCATTTAGTTTCACACCTCATGAACTTTATTTGGAAATTGTCAGACATATTTCAAATTTTAGAATGACTTACAATATTGATTTCCGTCAAAAAATTGTTAGGAATATTTTGTTTTATTGATTTAAAATAATTATTATTTATCATTGAAATTATGTATGAAATTGTTAAAATATTCAACTTTAATGTGTAATTTAAATATTTAATGTTTTTATTAATTCATTCTTAATTTACCTATTTATTTTTTAAGCAAATTATTATTAAATAAATTATTCATTAATTAATTCTAATTGAATTAAAATAATAGTAATAATTTTAATAATAATTAATAATAATAATAATAAAACAACGCCATTTTTTAAAATATATATTATTATATATTATTCTGTTCATATATTTCACGAAGCAGTTAAAAAAGGCGAATATGTTTGTTACTTAAGTCCAGATACTCGACTTCCAATGATTTATATTGATGACTGCCTCAAAGGTATTATTGATATCATGCAACAACCAAAGAACAAATTAAAACGAAGAACTTATAACAAAAATGCATTTAGTTTCACACCTCATGAACTTTATTTGGAAATTGTCAGACATATTTCAAATTTTAGAATGACTTACAATATTGATTTCCGTCAAAAAATTGTTAGGAATATTGTTTTATTGATTTAAAATAATTATTATTTATCATTGAAATTATGTATGAAATTGTTAAAATATTCAACTTTAATGTGTAATTTAAATATTTAATGTTTTTATTAATTCATTCTTAATTTACCTATTTATTTTTTAAGCAAATTATTATTAAATAAATTATTCATTAATTAATTCTAATTGAATTAAAATAATAGTAATAATTTTTAATAATAAAATAATAATAATAAAAAAACAACGCCATTTTTTAAAAATATATATATTATATATTATTCTGTTCATATATTTCACGAAGCAGTTAAAAAAGGCGAATATGTTTGTTACTTAAGTCCAGATACTCGACTTCCAATGATTTATATTGATGACTGCCTCAAAGGTATTATTGATATCATGCAACAACCAAAGAACAAATTAAAACGAAGAACTTATAACAAAAATGCATTTAGTTTCACACCTCATGAACTTTATTTGGAAATTGTCAGACATATTTCAAATTTTAGAATGACTTACAATATTGATTTCCGTCAAAAAATTGTTAGGAATATTTTGTTTTATTGATTTAAAAATAATTATTATTTATCATTGAAATTATGTATGAAATTGTTAAAATATTCAACTTTAATGTGTAATTTAAATATTTAATGTTTTTATTAATTCATTCTTAATTTACCTATTTATTTTTTAAGCAAATTATTATTAAATAAATTATTCATTAATTAATTCTAATTGAATTAAAATAATAGTAATAATTTTAATAATAATTAATAATAATAATAATAAAACAACGCCATTTTTTAAAATATATATTATTATATATTATTCTGTTCATATATTTCACGAAGCAGTTAAAAAAGGCGAATATGTTTGTTACTTAAGTCCAGATACTCGACTTCCAATGATTTATATTGATGACTGCCTCAAAGGTATTATTGATATCATGCAACAACCAAAGAACAAATTAAAACGAAGAACTTATAACAAAAATGCATTTAGTTTCACACCTCATGAACTTTATTTGGAAATTGTCAGACATATTTCAAATTTTAGAATGACTTACAATATTGATTTCCGTCAAAAAATTGTTAGGAATATTTTGTTTTATTGATTTAAAAATAATTATTATTTATCATTGAAATTATGTATGAAATTGTTAAAATATTCAACTTTAATGTGTAATTTAAATATTTAATGTTTTATTAATTCATTCTTAATTTACCTATTTATTTTTTAGCAAATTATTATTAAATAAATTATTCATTAATTAATTCTAATTGAATTAAAATAATAGTAATAATTTTAATAATAATTAATAATAATAATAAAAAAAACAACGCCATTTTTTAAATATATATTATTATATATTATTCTGTTCATATATTTCACGAAGCAGTTAAAAAAGGCGAATATGTTTGTTACTTAAGTCCAGATACTCGACTTCCAATGATTTATATTGATGACTGCCTCAAAGGTATTATTGATATCATGCAACAACCAAAGAACAAATTAAAAACGAAGAACTTATAACAAAAATGCATTTAGTTTCACACCTCATGAACTTTATTTGGAAATTGTCAGACATATTTCAAATTTTAGAATGACTTACAATATTGATTTCCGTCAAAAAATTGTTAGGAATATTTTGTTTTATTGATTTAAAAATAATTATTATTTATCATTGAAATTATGTATGAAATTGTTAAAAATATTCAACTTTAATGTGTAATTTAAATATTTAATGTTTTTATTAATTCATTCTTAATTTACCTATTTATTTTTTAAGCAAATTATTATTAAATAAATTATTCATTAATTAATCTAATTGAATTAAAATAATAGTAATAATTTTAATAATAATTAATAATAATAATAATAAAACAACGCCATTTTTTAAAATATATATTATTATATATTATTCTGTTCATATATTTCACGAAGCAGTTAAAAAAGGCGAATATGTTTGTTACTTAAGTCCAGATACTCGACTTCCAATGATTTATATTGATGACTGCCTCAAAGGTATTATTGATATCATGCAACAACCAAAGAAAAATTAAAACGAAGAACTTATAACAAAAATGCATTTAGTTTCACACCTCATGAACTTTATTTGGAAATTGTCAGACATATTTCAAATTTTAGAATGACTTACAATATTGATTTCCGTCAAAAAATTGTTAGGAATATTTTGTTTTATTGATTTAAAAATAATTATTATTTATCATTGAAATTATGTATGAAATTGTTAAAATATTCAACTTTAATGTGTAATTTAAATATTTAATGTTTTTATTAATTCATTCTTAATTTACCTATTTATTTTTAAGCAAATTATTATTAAATAAATTATTCATTAATTAATTCTAATTGAATTAAAATAATAGTAATAATTTTAATAATAATTAATAATAATAATAAAAAAACAACGCCATTTTTTAAAATATATATTATTATATATTATTCTGTTCATATATTTCACGAAGCAGTTAAAAAAGGCGAATATGTTTGTTACTTAAGTCCAGATACTCGACTTCCAATGATTTATATTGATGACTGCCTCAAAGGTATTATTGATATCATGCAACAACCAAAGAACAAATTAAAACGAAGAACTTATAACAAAAATGCATTTAGTTTCACACCTCATGAACTTTATTTGGAAATTGTCAGACATATTTCAAATTTTAGAATGACTTACAATATTGATTTCCGTCAAAAAATTGTTAGGAATATTTTGTTTTATTGATTTAAAATAATTATTATTTATCATTGAAATTATGTATGAAATTGTTAAAATATTCAACTTTAATGTGTAATTTAAATATTTAATGTTTTTATTAATTCATTCTTAATTTACCTATTTATTTTTTAAGCAAATTATTATTAAATAAATTATTCATTAATTAATTCTAATTGAATTAAAATAATAGTAATAATTTTAATAATAATTAATAATAATAATAATAAAACAACGCCATTTTTTAAAATATATATTATTATATATTATTCTGTTCATATATTTCACGAAGCAGTTAAAAAAGGCGAATATGTTTGTTACTTAAGTCCAGATACTCGACTTCCAATGATTTATATTGATGACTGCCTCAAAGGTATTATTGATATCATGCAACAACCAAAGAACAAATTAAAACGAAAACTTATAACAAAAATGCATTTAGTTTCACACCTCATGAACTTTATTTGGAAAATTGTCAGACATATTTCAAATTTTAGAATGACTTACAATATTGATTTCCGTCAAAAAATTGTTAGGAATATTTTGTTTTATTGATTTAAAAATAATTATTATTTATCATTGAAATTATGTATGAAATTGTTAAAATATTCAACTTTAATGTGTAATTTAATATTTAATGCTTTTATTAATTCATTCTTAATTTACCTATTTATTTTTTAAGCAAATTATTATTAAATAAATTATTCATTAATTAATTCTAATTGAATTAAAATAATAGTAATAATTTTAATAATAATTAATAATAATAATAATAAACAACGCCATTTTTTAAAATATATTATTATATATTATTCTGTTCATATATTTCACGAAGCAGTTAAAAAAGGCGAATATGTTTGTTACTTAAGTCCAGATACTCGACTTCCAATGATTTATATTGATGACTGCCTCAAAGGTATTATTGATATCATGCAACAACCAAGAACAAATTAAAACGAAGAACTTATATAACAAAAATGCATTTAGTTTCACACCTCATGAACTTTATTTGGAAATTGTCAGACATATTTCAAATTTTAGAATGACTTACAATATTGATTTCCGTCAAAAAATTGTTAGGAATATTTTGTTTTATTGATTTAAAAATAATTATTATTTATCATTGAAATTATGTATGAAATTGTTAAAATATTCAACTTTAATGTGTAATTTAAATATTTAATGCTTTTATTAATTCATTCTTAATTTACCTATTTATTTTTTAAGCAAATTATTAAATTAATAAATTATTCATTAATTAATTCTAATTGAATTAAAATAATAGTAATAATTTTAATAATAATAATAATAATAATAATAAAACAACGCCATTTTTTAAAATATATATATTATATATTATTCTGTTCATATATTTCACGAAGCAGTTAAAAAAAATATGTTTGTTACTTAAGTCCAGATACTCGACTTCCAATGATTTATATTGATGACTGCCTCAAAGGTATTATTGATATCATGCAACAACCAAGAACAAATTAAAACGAAGAACTTATAACAAAAATGCATTTAGTTTACACCTCATGAACTTTATTTGGAAATTGTCAGACATATTTCAAATTTTAGAATGACTTACAATATTGATTTCCGTCAAAAATTGTTAGGAATATTTTTTTTATTGGAAATAATTTTTTATCATTTATTGATGTTGAAATTGTTAAAATATTCAACTTTAATGTGTAATTTAATATTTAATGCTTTTATTAATTCATTCTTAATTTACCTATTTATTTTTTAAGCAAATTATTATTAAATAAATTATTCATTAATTAATTCTAATTAAAATAATAGTAATAATTTTAATAATTAATAATAATAATAATAAAACAACGCCATTTTTTAAAATATATATTATTATATATTATTCTGTTCATATATTTCACGAAGCAGTTAAAATAAGTTTGTAGATACTCGACTTCCAATGATTTTATATTGATGACTGCCTCAAAGGTATTATTGATATCATGCAACACCAAAGAACAAATTAAAACGAAGAACTTATAACAAAAATGCATTTAGTTTCACACCTCATGAACTTTATTTGGAAATTGTCAGACATATTTCAAATTTTAGAATGACTTACAATATTGATTTCCGTCAAAAATTGTTAGGAATATTTTGTTTATTGATTTAAAAATAATTATTATTTATCATTATTAAAATATTCAATTTTAATGTGTAATTTAAATATTTAATGCTTTTATTAATTCATTCTTAATTTACCTATTTATTTTTAAGCAAATTATTATTAAATAAATTATTCATTAATTAATTCTAATTGAATTAAAATAATAGTAATAATTTTAATAATAATATAATAATAATAATAAAACAACGCCATTTTTTAAAATATATATTATATATTATTTTTCATATATTTCACGAAGCAGTTAAAGGCGAATATGTTTGTTACTTAAGTCCAGATACTCGACTTCCAATGATTTATTGATGACTGCCTCAAAGGTATTATTATATCATGCAACAACCAAAGAACAAATTGAAAACTTATAACAAAAATGCATTTAGTTTACACCTCATGAACTTATTTGGAAATTTGTCAGACATATTTCAAATTTTAGAATGACTTACAATATTGATTTCCGTCAAAAAATTGTTAGGAATATTTTGTTTTATTGATTTAAAAATAATTATTATTTATCATTGAAATTATGTATGAAATTGTTAAAATATTCAACTTTAATGTGTTTTTAATATTTAATGCCTTATTATTCTTAATTACTATTTATTTTTTAAGCAAATTATTATTAAATTTCATTTTAATTGAATTAAATAATATAATAATTTTAATAATAATTAATAATAATAAAATATAATAAAAAATTTTATATTTATTATATATTTAAGCATTAAAAAGGCGAATATATTTAAGTCCAGATTCGACTTCAATGATTTATATTGATGACTGCCTCAAAGGTATTATTGATATCATGCAAAAACCAAATTTAACCAAAAATGCATTTAGTTTCACACCTCATGAACTTTATTTGGAAATTGTCAGACATATTTCAAATTTTAGAATGACTTACAATATTGATTTCCGTCAAAAAATATTTTGTTTTATTGATTTAAAAATAATTATTATTATCATTGAAATTATGTATGAAATTGTTTATTCAACTTTAATTTAAAATATTTAATGCTTTTATTAATTCATTCTTAATTTACCTATTTATTTTTTAAGCAATTATTATTAAATAAATTTTCATTAATTAATCTAATTGAATAAATATAATAATTTTAATAATAATTAATAATATATAATATAAAACAACGCCATTTTTAAAAATATATATTATTATATATTATTCTGTTCATATATTTCACGAAGCAGTTAAAAAGGCGAATATGTTTTACTTAAGTTCAGATACTTCCAATGATTTATATTGATGACTGCCAAAGGTATTATTGATATCATGCAACAACCAAAGAACAAATTAAAACGAAGAACTTATAACAAAAATGCATTTAGTTTCACACCTCATGAACTTTATTTGGAAATTGTCAGACATATTTCAAATTTTAGAATGACTTACAATATTGATTTCCGTCAAAAAATTGTTAGGAATATTTTGTTTTATTGATTTAAAAATAATTATTATTTATCATTGAAATTATGTATGTGAATATTCAACTTTAATGTGTAATTTAAATATTTAATGCTTTTATTAATTCATTCTTAATTTTACCTATTTATTTTTTAGCAATTATTATTAAATAAATTATTCATTTAATTAAATTTAGTAATAATTTTATAATAATTAATAATAATAATAATAAAACAACGCATTTTTTAAAATATATATTATTATATATTATTCTGTTCATATATTTTCACGAAGCAGTTTAAAAAAGGCGAAATATGTTTGTTACTTAAGTCCAGATACTCGACTTCCAATGATTTATATTGATGACTGCCTCAAAGGTATATTGATATCATGCCAACCAAAGAACAAATTAAAACGAAGAACTTATAACAAAAATGCATTTAGTTTCACACCTCATGAACTTTATTTGGAAATTGTTTTTCAAATTTTAGAATGACTTACAATATTGATTTCCGTCAAAAAATTGTTAGGAATATTTTGTTTTATTGATTTTAATTAATTGAAATTATGTATGAAATTGTTAAAATATTCAACTTTTAATGTGTAATTTAAATATTTAATGCTTTTATTAATTCATTCTTAATTTACCTATTTATTTTTTAAGCAAATTATTATTAAATAAATTATTCATTAATTAATTCTAATTGAATTAAAATAATATTTTAATAATTAATAAAATAATAATAAAAACAACGCCATTTTTTAAAATATATATTATTATATTTATTCTGTTCATATATTTCACGAAGCAGTTAAAAAAGGCGAATATGTTTGTTACTTAAGTCCAGATCGACTTCCAATGATTTTATATTGATGACTGCCTCAAAGGTATTATTGATATCATGCAACAACCAAAGAACAAATTAAAACGAAGAACTTATAACAAAAATGCATTTAGTTTCACACCTCATGAACTTTATTTGGAAATTGTCAGACATATTTCAAATTTTAGAATGACTTACAATATTGATTTCCGTCAAAAAATTGTTAGGAATATTTTGTTTTATTGATTTAAAAATAATTATTATTTATCATTGAAATTATGTATGAAATTGTTAAAAACTTTAAACTTAATGTGTAATTAAATATTTAATGCTTTTATTTAATTCATTTTAATTACCTATTTATTTTTGTTTTAAATAAATGTTTCATTAATTAATTCTAATTGAATTAAATAATAGTAATAATTTTAATAATAATTAATAATAATAATAAAAACAACGCCATTTTTTAAAATATATATTTATATATATTCTGTTCATATATTTCACGAAGCAGTTAAAAAAGGCGAATATGTTTGTTACTTAAGTCCAGATACTCGACTTCCAATGATTATATTGATGACTGCCTCAAAGGTATTATTGATATCATGCAACAACCAAGAACAAATTAAAAAGAAAACAAAAATGCATTAGTTTCACACCTCATGAACTTTATTTGGAAATTGTCGACATATTTCAAATTTTAGAATGACTTACAATATTGATTTCCGTCAAAAAATTGTTAGGAATATTTTGTTTTATTGATTTAAAAATAATTATTATTTATCATTGAAATTATGTATGAAATTGTTAAAATATTCAACTTTAATGTGTAATTTAAATATTTAATGCTTTTATTAATTCATTCTTAATTTACCTATTTATTTTTTAAGCAAATTATTATTAAATAAATTATTCATTAATTAATTCTAATTGAATTAAAATAGTAATAATATTTTTTTAATAATTAATAATAATAATAATAAAAACAACGCCATTTTTTAAAATATATATTATTATATATTATTCTGTTCATATATTTCACGAAGCAGTTAAAAAAGGCGAATATGTTTGTTACTTAAGTCCAGATTCGACTTAAATTATTTAATTGATGACTGCCTCAAAGGTATTATTGATATCATGCAACAACCAAAGAACAAATTAAAACGAAGAATTATAACAAAAATGCATTTAGTTTCACACCTCATGAACTTTATTGGAAATTGTTGACATTTTTCTTTACAATATTGATTTCCGTCAAAAAAATTGTTAGGAATATTTTGTTTTATTGATTTAAAAATATATTATTTATCATTGAAATTATGTATGAAATTGTTAAAATATTCAACTTTAATGTGTAATTTAAATATTTAATGCTTTTATTAATTCATTCTTAATTTACCTATTTTTTTAAGCAAATTATTATTAATTTTTATCATTAATTAATTCTAATTGAATTAAAATAATAGTAATAATTTAATAATAATTAATATAATAATAATAAAACAACGCCATTTTTAAAATATATATTATTATTATTATATTATTCTGTTCATATATTTCACGAAGCAGTTAAAATATGTTTGTTACTTAAGTCCAGATACTCGACTTCCAATGATTTATATTGATGATGCCTCAAATTTTGATCATTGCAACAACCAAGAACAATTAAAAAAAAGAACTAACAAAAATGCATTTACACCTCATGAACTTTATTTGGTTTGTCAGACATATTTTAAATTTTAGAATGACTTACAATATTGATTTCCGTCAAAAAAATTGTTAGGAATATTTTGTTTTATTGATTTAAAAATAATTATTATTATATCATTGAAATTATGTATGAAATTGTTTAAAATATTCAACTTTAATGTGTAATTTAAATATTTAATGTTTTTATTAATTCATTCTTAATTTACCTATTTATTTTTAAGCAAATTATTATTAAATAAATTATTCATTAATTAATTCTAATTGAATTAAAATAATAGTAATAATTTTAAATAATAAATTAATAATAATAATAATTAAAACAACGCCATTTTTTAAAAAATATATATATTATTATATATTATTCTGTTCATATATTTCACCGAAGCAGTTAAAAAAGGCGAATATGTTTGTTACTTTAAGTCCAGATACTCGACTTCCAATGATTTATATTGATGACTGCCTCAAAGGTATTATTGATATCATGCAACAACCAAAGAACAAATTAAAACGAAAGAACTTATAACAAAAATGCATTTAGTTTCACACCTCATGAACTTTATTGGAAATTTCAGACATATTTCAAATTTAGAATGACTTACAATATTGATTTCCGTCAAAAAATTGTGGAATATTTTGTTTTGATTTTAAAAATAATTATTATTTATCATTGAAATTATGTATGAAATTGTTAAAATATTCAACTTTAATGTGTAATTTAAATATTTAATGCTTTTATTAATTCATTCTTAATTTACCTATTTATTTTTTAAGCAAATTATTATTAATAAATTATTCATTAATTAATTCTAATTGAATTAAAATAATAGTAATAATTTTAATAATAATTATAATAATAATAATAAATAAAACAACGCCATTTTTTAAAATATATATTATTATATATTATTCTGTTCATATATTTCACGAAGCAGTTTAAAAAAGGCGAATATGTTTGTTACTTAAGTCCAGATACTCGACTTCCAATGATTTATATGATGACTGCCTCAAAGGTATTATTGATATCATGCAACAACCAAAGAACAAATTAAAACGAAGAACTTATAACAAAAATGCATTTAGTTTCACACACTCATGAACTTTATTTGGAAAATTGTCAGACATATTTCAAATTTTAGAATGACTTACAAATATTGATTTCCGTCAAAAAATTGTTAGGAAATATTTTGTTTTTATTGATTAAAAATAATTATTATTTATCATTGAAATTATGTATGAAATTGTTAAAATATTCAACTTTAATGTGTAATTTAAATATTTAATGTTTTTATTAATTCATTCTTAATTTACCTATTTATTTTTTTAAGCAAATTATTATTAAATAAATTATTCATTAATTAATTCTAATTGAATTAAAATAATAGTAAAATTTTAATAATAATTAATAATAATAATAATTAAAACAACGCCATTTTTTAAAATATATATTATATATTATTATTCTGTTCATATATTTCACCGAAGCAGTTAAAAAAGGCGAATATGTTTGTTACTTAAGTCCAGATACTCGACTTCCAATGATTATATTGATGACTGCCTCAAAGGTATTATTGTATCATGCAACAACCAAAGAACAAATTAAAACGAAGAAACTTATAACAAAAATGCATTTAGTTTTCACACCTCATGAAACTTTATTTGGAAAATTGTCAGACATATTTCAAATTTAGAATGACTTACAATATTGATTTCCGTCAAAAAAATTGTTAGAAATATTTTGTTTTATTGATTTAAAAAATTTATTATTTATCATTGAATTATGTATGAAATTGTTAAAATATTCAACTTAATGTGTAATTTAAATATTAATGTTTTTATTAATTCATCTGTATTTACCTATTTATTTTTTAAGCAATTATTATTAAATAAATGTATTCATTAATTAATTCTAATTGAATTAATAATTAGTAATAATTTTAATAATAATTAATAATAATAATAAAACAACGCCATTTTTTAAATATATATTATCTATATATTATTCTGTTCATATATTTCACGAAGCAGTTAAAAAAAGGCGAATATGTTTGTTACTTAAGTCCAGATACTCGACTTACCAATGATTTATATTGATGACTTGCCTCAAAGGTATTATGATATCATGCAACAACCAAAAACAAATTAAAACGAAGAACTTATAACAAAAAATGCATTTAGTTTCACACCTCATTGACTTTATTATGGAAATTTGTCAGACATATTTCAAATTGTTAGAATGACTTACACATATTGATTTCCGTCACAAAATTGGTTAGGAATATTTTGCTTTTACTTGATTTTAAAAATAATTCAATTATTTATCATTGACATTAATGTAATGAATTGTTAAAATATTCACTTAATGTGTAAACTTTAATATTTAATAGCTCATTTATTAATTCTTCTAATTTACCAGTTTATTTTTTAAGC
>JACMZG010001171.1:0-11963 GCA_018340805.1 Microvelia longipes | reverse complement strand
AACAAATCTGCCGATGGCTTCTACAATTCTTGATGGAAATCGCTTATTTCTCTAATGTTATTGTTTAAAGCGTATTTAAGTGCTTAAAATGATCAAAATAAGCATGAAAATCACTATTTTAATAACTGGATTTCGATCAGAGAACCACAGTAAATCACACAAAGTACAACTTATGCAATATGTCTGGAACGAATCTAAAGTAGAAAACCGAAGTTTTCTCGTGTTTCCCACTGCTAAAATGCATGAAATAACACTGTTATATTGCTGAACATGTTAGGAAATAGATTGAAACAAATCTGCCGATGGCTTCTACAATTCTTGATGGAAATCGCTTATTTCTCTAATGTTATTGTTTAAAGCGTATTTAAGTGCTTAAAATGATCAAAATAAGCATGAAAATCACTATTTTAATAACTGGATTTCGATCAGAGAACCACAGTAAATCACACAAAGTACAACTTATGCAATATGTCTGGAACGAATCTAAAGTAGAAAACCGAAGTTTTCTCGTGTTTCCCACTGCTAAAATGCATGAAATAACACTGTTATATTGCTGAACATGTTAGGAAATAGATTGAAACAAATCTGCCGATGGCTTCTACAATTCTTGATGGAAATCGCTTATTTCTCTAATGTTATTGTTTAAAGCGTATTTAAGTGCTTAAATGATCAAAATAAGCATGAAAATCACTATTTTAATAACTGGATTTCGATCAGAGAACCACAGTAAATCACACAAAGTACAACTTATGCAATATGTCTGGAACGAATCTAAAGTAGAAAACCGAAGTTTTCTCGTGTTTCCCACTGCTAAAATGCATGAAATAACACTGTTATATTGCTGAACATGTTAGGAAATAGATTGAAACAAATCTGCCGATGGCTTCTACAATTCTTGATGGAAATCGCTTATTTCTCTAATGTTATTGTTTAAAGCGTATTTAAGTGCTTAAAATGATCAAAATAAGCATGAAAATCACTATTTTAATAACTGGATTTCGATCAGAGAACCACAGTAAATCACACAAAGTACAACTTATGCAATATGTCTGGAACGAATCTAAAGTAGAAACCGAAGTTTTCTCGTGTTTCCCACTGCTAAAATGCATGAAATAACACTGTTATATTGCTGAACATGTTAGGAAATAGATTGAAACAAATCTGCCGATGGCTTCTACAATTCTTGATGGAAATCGCTTATTTCTCTAATGTTATTGTTTAAAGCGTATTTAAGTGCTTAAAATGATCAAAATAAGCATGAAAATCACTATTTTAATAACTGGATTTCGATCAGAGAACCACAGTAAATCACACAAAGTACAACTTATGCAATATGTCTGGAACGAATCTAAAGTAGAAAACCGAAGTTTTCTCGTGTTTCCCACTGCTAAAATGCATGAAATAACACTGTTATATTGCTGAACATGTTAGGAAATAGATTGAAACAAATCTGCCGATGGCTTCTACAATTTTGATGGAAATCGCTTATTTCTCTAATGTTATTGTTTAAAGCGTATTTAAGTGCTTAAAATGATCAAAATAAGCATGAAAATCACTATTTTAATAACTGGATTTCGATCAGAGAACCACAGTAAATCACACAAAGTACAACTTATGCAATATGTCTGGAACGAATCTAAAGTAGAAAACCGAAGTTTTCTCGTGTTTCCCACTGCTAAAATGCATGAAATAACACTGTTATATTGCTGAACATGTTAGGAAATAGATTGAAACAAATCTGCCGATGGCTTCTACAATTCTTGATGGAAATCGCTTATTTCTCTAATGTTATTGTTTAAAGCGTATTTAAGTGCTTAAAATGATCAAAATAAGCATGAAAATCACTATTTTAATAACTGGATTTCGATCAGAGAACCACAGTAAATCACACAAAGTACAACTTATGCAATATGTCTGGAACGAATCTAAAGTAGAAAACCGAAGTTTTCTCGTGTTTCCCACTGCTAAAATGCATGAAATAACACTGTTATATTGCTGAACATGTTAGGAAATAGATTGAAACAAATCTGCCGATGGCTTCTACAATTCTTGATGGAAATCGCTTATTTCTCTAATGTTATTGTTTAAAGCGTATTTAAGTGCTTAAAATGATCAAAATAAGCATGAAAATCACTATTTTAATAACTGGATTTCGATCAGAGAACCACAGTAAATCACACAAAGTACAACTTATGCAATATGTCTGGAACGAATCTAAAGTAGAAAACCGAAGTTTTCTCGTGTTTCCCACTGCTAAAATGCATGAAATAACACTGTTATATTGCTGAACATGTTAGGAAATAGATTGAAACAAATCTGCCGATGGCTTCTACAATTCTTGATGGAAATCGCTTATTTCTCTAATGTTATTGTTTAAAGCGTATTTAAGCTTAAAATGATCAAAATAAGCATGAAAATCACTATTTTAATAACTGGATTTCGATCAGAGAACCACAGTAAATCACACAAAGTACAACTTATGCAATATGTCTGGAACGAATCTAAAGTAGAAAACCGAAGTTTTCTCGTGTTTCCACTGCTAAAATGCATGAAATAACACTGTTATATTGCTGAACATGTTAGGAAATAGATTGAAACAAATCTGCCGATGGCTTCTACAATTCTTGATGGAAATCGCTTATTTCTCTAATGTTATTGTTTAAAGCGTATTTAAGTGCTTAAAATGATCAAAATAAGCATGAAAATCACTATTTTAATAACTGGATTTCGATCAGAGAACCACAGTAAATCACACAAAGTACAACTTATGCAATATGTCTGGAACGAATCTAAAGTAGAAAACCGAAGTTTTCTCGTGTTTCCCACTGCTAAAATGCATGAAATAACACTGTTATATTGCTGAACATGTTAGGAAATAGATTGAAACAAATCTGCCGATGGCTTCTACAATTCTTGATGGAAATCGCTTATTTCTCTAATGTTATTGTTTAAAGCGTATTTAAGTGCTTAAAATGATCAAAATAAGCATGAAAATCACTATTTTAATAACTGGATTTCGATCAGAGAACCACAGTAAATCACACAAAGTACAACTTATGCAATATGTCTGGAACGAATCTAAAGTAGAAAACCGAAGTTTTCTCGTGTTTCCCACTGCTAAAATGCATGAAATAACACTGTTATATTGCTGAACATGTTAGGAAATAGATTGAAACAAATCTGCCGATGGCTTCTACAATTCTTGATGGAAATCGCTTATTTCTCTAATGTTATTGTTTAAAGCGTATTTAAGTGCTTAAAATGATCAAAATAAGCATGAAAATCACTATTTTAATAACTGGATTTCGATCAGAGAACCACAGTAAATCACACAAAGTACAACTTATGCAATATGTCTGGAACGAATCTAAAGTAGAAAACCGAAGTTTTCTCGTGTTTCCCACTGCTAAAATGCATGAAATAACACTGTTATATTGCTGAACATGTTAGGAAATAGATTGAAAAAATCTGCCGATGGCTTCTACAATTCTTGATGGAAATCGCTTATTTCTCTTAAAGCTGGGCAAAGCTTAAAAAATGATCAAATAAGCATGAAAATCACTATTTTAATAACTGGATTTCGATCAGAGAACCACAGTAAATCACACAAAGTACAACTTATGCAATATGTCTGGAACGAATCTAAAGTAGAAAACCGAAGTTTTCTCGTGTTTCCCACTGCTAAAATGCATGAAATAACACTGTTATATTGCTGAACATGTTAGGAAATAGATTGAAACAAATCTGCCGATGGCTTCTACAATTCTTGATGGAAATCGCTTATTTCTCTAATGTTATTGTTTAAAGCGTATTTAAGTGCTTAAAATGATCAAAATAAGCATGAAAATCACTATTTTAATAACTGGATTTCGATCAGAGAACCACAGTAAATCACACAAAGTACAACTTATGCAATATGTCTGGAACGAATCTAAAGTAGAAAACCGAAGTTTTCTCGTGTTTCCCACTGCTAAAATGCATGAAATAACACTGTTATATTGCTGAACATGTTAGGAAATAGATTGAAACAAATCTGCCGATGGCTTCTACAATTCTTGATGGAAATCGCTTATTTCTCTAATGTTATTGTTTAAAGCGTATTTAAGTGCTTAAAATGATCAAAATAAGCATGAAAATCACTATTTTAATAACTGGATTTCGATCAGAGAACCACAGTAAATCACACAAAGTACAACTTATGCAATATGTCTGGAACGAATCTAAAGTAGAAAACCGAAGTTTTCTCGTGTTTCCCACTGCTAAAATGCATGAAATAACACTGTTATATTGCTGAACATGTTAGGAAATAGATTGAAACAAATCTGCCGATGGCTTCTACAATTCTTGATGGAAATCGCTTATTTCTCTAATGTTATTGTTTAAAGCGTATTTAAGTGCTTAAAATGATCAAAATAAGCATGAAAATCACTATTTTAATAACTGGATTTCGATCAGAGAACCACAGTAAATCACACAAAGTACAACTTATGCAATATGTCTGGAACGAATCTAAAGTAGAAAACCGAAGTTTTCTCGTGTTTCCCACTGCTAAAATGCATGAAATAACACTGTTATTGCTGAACATGTTAGGAAATAGATTGAAACAAATCTGCCGATGGCTTCTACAATTCTTGATGGAAATCGCTTATTTCTCTAATGTTATTGTTTAAAGCGTATTTAAGTGCTTAAAATGATCAAAATAAGCATGAAAATCACTATTTTAATAACTGGATTTCGATCAGAGAACCACAGTAAATCACACAAAGTACAACTTATGCAATATGTCTGGAACGAATCTAAAGTAGAAAACCGAAGTTTTCTCGTGTTTCCCACTGCTAAAATGCATGAAATAACACTGTTATATTGCTGAACATGTTAGGAAATAGATTGAAACAAATCTGCCGATGGCTTCTACAATTCTTGATGGAAATCGCTTATTTCTCTAATGTTATTGTTTAAAGCGTATTTAAGTGCTTAAAATGATCAAAATAAGCATGAAAATCACTATTTTAATAACTGGATTTCGATCAGAGAACCACAGTAAATCACACAAAGTACAACTTATGCAATATGTCTGGAACGAATCTAAAGTAGAAAACCGAAGTTTTTCTCGTGTTTCCCACTGCTAAAATGCATGAAATAACACTGTTATATTGCTGAACATGTTAGGAAATAGATTGAAACAAATCTGCCGATGGCTTCTACAATTCTTGATGGAAATCGCTTATTTCTCTAATGTTATTGTTTAAAGCGTATTTAAGTGCTTAAAATGATCAAAATAAGCATGAAAATCACTATTTTAATAACTGGATTTCGATCAGAGAACCACAGTAAATCACACAAAGTACAACTTATGCAATATGTCTGGAACGAATCTAAAGTAGAAAACCGAAGTTTTCTCGTTTCCCACTGCTAAAATGCATGAAATAACACTGTTATTGCTGAACATGTTAGGAAATAGATTGAAACAAATCTGCCGATGGCTTCTACAATTCTTGATGGAAATCGCTTATTTCTCTAATGTTATTGTTTAAAGCGTATTTAAGTGCTTAAAATGATCAAAATAAGCATGAAAATCACTATTTTAATAACTGGATTTCGATCAGAGAACCACAGTAAATCACACAAAGTACAACTTATGCAATATGTCTGGAACGAATCTAAAGTAGAAAACCGAAGTTTTCTCGTGTTTCCCACTGCTAAAATGCATGAAATAACACTGTTATATTGCTGAACATGTTAGGAAATAGATTGAAACAAATCTGCCGATGGCTTCTACAATTCTTGATGGAAATCGCTTATTTCTCTAATGTTATTGTTTAAAGCGTATTTAAGTGCTTAAAATGATCAAAATAAGCATGAAAATCACTATTTTAATAACTGGATTTCGATCAGAGAACCACAGTAAATCACACAAAGTACAACTTATGCAATATGTCTGGAACGAATCTAAAGTAGAAAACCGAAGTTTTCTCGTGTTTCCCACTGCTAAAATGCATGAAATAACACTGTTATATTGCTGAACATGTTAGGAAATAGATTGAAACAAATCTGCCGATGGCTTCTACAATTCTTGATGGAAATCGCTTATTTCTCTAATGTTATTGTTTAAAGCGTATTTAAGTGCTTAAAATGATCAAAATAAGCATGAAAATCACTATTTTAATAACTGGATTTCGATCAGAGAACCACAGTAAATCACACAAAGTACAACTTATGCAATATGTCTGGAACGAATCTAAAGTAGAAAACCGAAGTTTTCTCGTGTTTCCCACTGCTAAAATGCATGAAATAACACTGTTATATTGCTGAACATGTTAGGAAATAGATTGAAACAAATCTGCCGATGGCTTCTACAATTCTTGATGGAAATCGCTTATTTCTCTAATGTTATTGTTTAAAGCGTATTTAAGTGCTTAAAATGATCAAAATAAGCATGAAAATCACTATTTTAATAACTGGATTTCGATCAGAGAACCACAGTAAATCACACAAAGTACAACTTATGCAATATGTCTGGAACGAATCTAAAGTAGAAAACCGAAGTTTTCTCGTGTTTCCCACTGCTAAAATGCATGAAATAACACTGTTATATTGCTGAACATGTTAGGAAATAGATTGAAACAAATCTGCCGATGGCTTCTACAATTCTTGATGGAAATCGCTTATTTCTCTAATGTTATTGTTTAAAGCGTATTTAAGTGCTTAAAATGATCAAAATAAGCATGAAAATCACTATTTTAATAACTGGATTTCGATCAGAGAACCACAGTAAATCACACAAAGTACAACTTATGCAATATGTCTGGAACGAATCTAAAGTAGAAAACCGAAGTTTTCTCGTGTTTCCCACTGCTAAAATGCATGAAATAACACTGTTATATTGCTGAACATGTTAGGAAATAGATTGAAACAAATCTGCCGATGGCTTCTACAATTCTTGATGGAAATCGCTTATTTCTCTAATGTTATTGTTTAAAGCGTATTTAAGTGCTTAAAATGATCAAAATAAGCATGAAAATCACTATTTTAATAACTGGATTTCGATCAGAGAACCACAGTAAATCACACAAAGTACAACTTATGCAATATGTCTGGAACGAATCTAAAGTAGAAAACCGAAGTTTTCTCGTGTTTCCCACTGCTAAAATGCATGAAATAACACTGTTATATTGCTGAACATGTTAGGAAATAGATTGAAACAAATCTGCCGATGGCTTCTACAATTCTTGATGGAAATCGCTTATTTCTCTAATGTTATTGTTTAAAGCGTATTTAAGTGCTTAAAATGATCAAAATAAGCATGAAAATCACTATTTTAATAACTGGATTTCGATCAGAGAACCACAGTAAATCACACAAAGTACAACTTATGCAATATGTCTGGAACGAATCTAAAGTAGAAAACCGAAGTTTTCTCGTGTTTCCCACTGCTAAAATGCATGAAATAACACTGTTATATTGCTGAACATGTTAGGAAATAGATTGAAACAAATCTGCCGATGGCTTCTACAATTCTTGATGGAAATCGCTTATTTCTCTAATGTTATTGTTTAAAGCGTATTTAAGTGCTTAAAATGATCAAAATAAGCATGAAAATCACTATTTTAATAACTGGATTTCGATCAGAGAACCACAGTAAATCACACAAAGTACAACTTATGCAATATGTCTGGAACGAATCTAAAGTAGAAAACCGAAGTTTTCTCGTGTTTCCCACTGCTAAAATGCATGAAATAACACTGTTATATTGCTGAACATGTTAGGAAATAGATTGAAACAAATCTGCCGATGGCTTCTACAATTCTTGATGGAAATCGCTTATTTCTCTAATGTTATTGTTTAAAGCGTATTTAAGTGCTTAAAATGATCAAAATAAGCATGAAAATCACTATTTTATAACTGGATTTCGATCAGAGAACCACAGTAAATCACACAAAGTACAACTTATGCAATATGTCTGGAACGAATCTAAAGAAAACCGAAGTTTTCTCGTGTTTCCCACTGCTAAAATGCATGAAATAACACTGTTATATTGCTGAACATGTTAGGAAATAGATTGAAACAAATCTGCCGATGGCTTCTACAATTCTTGATGGAAATCGCTTATTTCTCTAATGTTATTGTTTAAAGCGTATTTAAGTGCTTAAAATGATCAAAAAAAAGCATGAAAATCACTATTTTAATAACTGGATTTCGATCAGAGAACCACAGTAAATCACACAAAGTACAACTTATGCAATATGTCTGGAACGAATCTAAAGTAGAAAACCGAAGTTTTCTCGTGTTTCCCACTGCTAAAATGCATGAAATAACACTGTTATATTGCTGAACATGTTAGGAAATAGATTGAAACAAATCTGCCGATGGCTTCTACAATTCTTGATGGAAATCGCTTATTTCTCTAATGTTATTGTTTAAAGCGTATTTAAGTGCTTAAAATGATCAAAATAAGCATGAAAATCACTATTTTAATAACTGGATTTCGATCAGAGAACCACAGTAAATCACACAAAGTACAACTTATGCAATATGTCTGGAACGAATCTAAAGTAGAAAACCGAAGTTTTCTCGTGTTTCCCACTGCTAAAATGCATGAAATAACACTGTTATATTGCTGAACATGTTAGGAAATAGATTGAAACAAATCTGCCGATGGCTTCTACAATTCTTGATGGAAATCGCTTATTTCTCTAATGTTATTGTTTAAAGCGTATTTAAGTGCTTAAAATGATCAAAATAAGCATGAAAATCACTATTTTAATAACTGGATTTCGATCAGAGAACCACAGTAAATCACACAAAGTACAACTTATGCAATATGTCTGGAACGAATCTAAAGTAGAAAACCGAAGTTTTCTCGTGTTTCCCACTGCTAAAATGCATGAAATAACACTGTTATATTGCTGAACATGTTAGGAAATAGATTGAAACAAATCTGCCGATGGCTTCTACAATTCTTGATGGAAATCGCTTATTTCTCTAATGTTATTGTTTAAAGCGTATTTAAGTGCTTAAAATGATCAAAATAAGCATGAAAATCACTATTTTAATAACTGGATTTCGATCAGAGAACCACAGTAAATCACACAAAGTACAACTTATGCAATATGTCTGGAACGAATCTAAAGTAGAAAACCGAAGTTTTCTCGTGTTTCCCCACTGCTAAAATGCATGAAATAACACTGTTATATTGCTGAACATGTTAGGAAATAGATTGAAACAAATCTGCCGATGGCTTCTACAATTCTTGATGGAAATCGCTTATTTCTCTAATGTTATTGTTTAAAGCGTATTTAAGTGCTTAAAATGATCAAAATAAGCATGAAAATCACTATTTTAATAACTGGATTTCGATCAGAGAACCACAGTAAATCACACAAAGTACAACTTATGCAATATGTCTGGAACGAATCTAAAGTAGAAAACCGAAGTTTTCTCGTGTTTCCCACTGCTAAAATGCATGAAATAACACTGTTATATTGCTGAACATGTTAGGAAATAGATTGAAACAAATCTGCCGATGGCTTCTACAATTCTTGATGGAAATCGCTTATTTCTCTAATGTTATTGTTTAAAGCGTATTTAAGTGCTTAAAATGATCAAAATAAGCATGAAAATCACTATTTTAATAACTGGATTTCGATCAGAGAACCACAGTAAATCACACAAAGTACAACTTATGCAATATGTCTGGAACGAATCTAAAGTAGAAAACCGAAGTTTTCTCGTGTTTCCCACTGCTAAAATGCATGAAATAACACTGTTATATTGCTGAACATGTTAGGAAATAGATTGAAACAAATCTGCCGATGGCTTCTACAATTCTTGATGGAAATCGCTTATTTCTCTAATGTTATTGTTTAAAGCGTATTTAAGTGCTTAAAATGATCAAAATAAGCATGAAAATCACTATTTTAATAACTGGATTTCGATCAGAGAACCACAGTAAATCACACAAAGTACAACTTATGCAATATGTCTGGAACGAATCTAAAGTAGAAAACCGAAGTTTTCTCGTGTTTCCCACTGCTAAAATGCATGAAATAACACTGTTATATTGCTGAACATGTTAGGAAATAGATTGAAACAAATCTGCCGATGGCTTCTACAATTCTTGATGGAAATCGCTTATTTCTCTAATGTTATTGTTTAAAGCGTATTTAAGTGCTTAAAATGATCAAAATAAGCATGAAAATCACTATTTTAATAACTGGATTTCGATCAGAGAACCACAGTAAATCACACAAAGTACAACTTATGCAATATGTCTGGAACGAATCTAAAGTAGAAAACCGAAGTTTTCTCGTGTTTCCCACTGCTAAAATGCATGAAATAACACTGTTATATTGCTGAACATGTTAGGAAATAGATTGAAACAAATCTGCCGATGGCTTCTACAATTCTTGATGGAAATCGCTTATTTCTCTAATGTTATTGTTTAAAGCGTATTTAAGTGCTTAAAATGATCAAAATAAGCATGAAAATCACTATTTTAATAACTGGATTTCGATCAGAGAACCACAGTAAATCACACAAAGTACAACTTATGCAATATGTCTGGAACGAATCTAAAGTAGAAAACCGAAGTTTTCTCGTGTTTCCCACTGCTAAAATGCATGAAATAACACTGTTATATTGCTGAACATGTTAGGAAATAGATTGAAACAAATCTGCCGATGGCTTCTACAATTCTTGATGGAAATCGCTTATTTCTCTAATGTTATTGTTTAAAGCGTATTTAAGTGCTTAAAATGATCAAAATAAGCATGAAAATCACTATTTTAATAACTGGATTTCGATCAGAGAACCACAGTAAATCACACAAAGTACAACTTATGCAATATGTCTGGAACGAATCTAAAGTAGAAAACCGAAGTTTTCTCGTGTTTCCCACTGCTAAAATGCATGAAATAACACTGTTATATTGCTGAACATGTTAGGAAATAGATTGAAACAAATCTGCCGATGGCTTCTACAATTCTTGATGGAAATCGCTTATTTCTCTAATGTTATTGTTTAAAGCGTATTTAAGTGCTTAAAATGATCAAAATAAGCATGAAAATCACTATTTTAATAACTGGATTTCGATCAGAGAACCACAGTAAATCACACAAAGTACAACTTATGCAATATGTCTGGAACGAATCTAAAGTAGAAAACCGAAGTTTTCTCGTGTTTCCCCACTGCTAAAATGCATGAAATAACACTGTTATATTGCTGAACATGTTAGGAAATAGATTGAAACAAATCTGCCGATGGCTTCTACAATTCTTGATGGAAATCGCTTATTTCTCTAATGTTATTGTTTAAAGCGTATTTAAGTGCTTAAATGATCAAAATAAGCATGAAAATCACTATTTTAATAACTGGATTTCGATCAGAGAACCACAGTAAATCACACAAAGTACAACTTATGCAATATGTCTGGAACGAATCTAAAGTAGAAAACCGAAGTTTTCTCGTGTTTCCCACTGCTAAAATGCATGAAATAACACTGTTATATTGCTGAACATGTTAGGAAATAGATTGAAACAAATCTGCCGATGGCTTCTACAATTCTTGATGGAAATCGCTTATTTCTCTAATGTTATGTTTAAAGCGTATTTAAGTGCTTAAAATGATCAAAATAAGCATGAAAATCACTATTTTAATAACTGGATTTCGATCAGAGAACCACAGTAAATCACACAAAGTACAATATGCAATATGTCTGGAACGAATCTAAAGTAGAAAACCGAAGTTTTCTCGTGTTTCCCACTGCTAAAATGCATGAAATAACACTGTTATATTGCTGAACATGTTAGGAAATAGATTGAAACAAATCTGCCGATGGCTTCTACAATTCTTGATGGAAATCGCTTATTTCTCTAATGTTATTGTTTAAAGCGTATTTAAGTGCTTAAAATGATCAAAATAAGCATGAAAATCACTATTTTAATAACTGGATTTCGATCAGAGAA
>JACMZG010001170.1:0-11973 GCA_018340805.1 Microvelia longipes | reverse complement strand
ATTTCCAGATAAAATTACATGAACGGAGCGATAAATATTTAGAAATGTCTTGAAGTTGTAGTTCTTTTAACGATTTTCGTAACTCTTCTTTGGCCCCAACAAAGTTGGTTCCCAGATCAGATCTCAACTCCCGGATCTCACCTCTGCGTGATAAAAATCGTCTTAATCCATTAATAAACGAATCCGTGTTCATAGAGTCGAGGACGTCCAATGTTATGGCTCTTGATGCAAGACAGGTGAAAATTACACCGTAACGTTTCTCTTGTCTTCGCCCTAGACGCACATAAAATGGTCCGAAGCAATTCACAGCGCTGTAGGCAAAGGGATAACTTTCTACCACCCTACTCTCAGGTAGGTTCGACATTATTGGAGTTTCATATCTTCCTCGAACTCTCTTGCATATCATGCACTGAGATATGAGTTTTCTTACATGATATGAAGCGCCAATAACCCAGAACCCACGTGAGCGTATTTCATTCTGTGTCATACTTCGACCCTGATGAAAGATTCTTTCATGACAGTATCTTACAATTAATTCAGATGTATGAGTTTTTTTAGGTAATATTATAGGGTGCCTATTCTCTAACCGGAATACCCGAGACGACCTCCAACTCTTAATAAACCTAAATGATCAATAAACGGATTTAGAGATCGCAAATGATTTTCCTTGACAGATTAATATTATTTTTTAAACAATCTTTTGTTTCTTTGAAATAAAGCGATTGAACGTGCTTAAAAATAAGAATTTCTGAATATTCTAACTCCCTAGCAGTGATAGGTTGTTCAAAAAATATTTTCCTACAATTTTAAGCCCTTAATTGATTTATACACCGTAAAACTAATGCTACTGACATTTTAGCTTTTTCCCAAGTCGGAAACCTGTTTAAAAGACTTAACAAATGTGGGACGGGATCAGCCGAACTCGCTAATATTTTAACTGGTTTGACTTCCGGGTCATCTGGGACTAGAGAAGGGACTTCTGTTTCTCCCCAAGATTCAGAATTTTCCCAAATGAATTTAGGACCCGTTAGCCATATACTACTTATGATCTGCCCTGCGTCAGCTCCTCGCGAAGCGATGTCAGCAGGATTGTCTTTGGAGGGCACATAATGCCAGTCCTTAATATTTGTAAGTTCTCTTATCTCTTGAACTCGATTTGCTACAAATATATGAAATCTACGGCATTCGTTGTTTATATACCCTAAGACAGCTTTACTGTCAGTCCAAAATACATTATTTATATCAGGTAATTTTAATTCCTTTTCGATAAATTTACTCATTCGTGCAGCAAGTAATGCAGCAGTAAGCTCTAACCTAGGTATAGTAATTTCTTTGAGAGGCTTAACTCGCGCCTTGCCAATGATAAATGAGCAATGAACTTGATCTTTACTATTAACTAATCTTAAATACGATACTTGACCGTAACCTAAAAATGATGCGTCACTAAAGTGAGGCACTTCCGCCTTCGAAACAGAACCGAAACCTACTGGTTTAAAGCAACGGTTGACCGATATCTCACTTATATCATTAAGTCCGTTTAACCAATGCAACCATCTTTTTTTAAAGTCATCGCTAACTTCAATATCCCAGTTGTCTTGATTTTTTAAATTTGATTCTCTACAAAGATCTTGAAGAATACACTTCCCTTTCATTATGTAAGGAGCAACGAAACCTAGAGGATCATATATTGAACTGACTGAGCTGAGTATTCCTCTTCTTGTAGCTCTATTATCAGGCATCATTATTTTGAGTCTAAACTGATCGCTATTTGTGTCCCACGCTAAACCTAAAACTCGCTCCATAGAAAATTCGTTTTTTATAGATAGATCTTTTAGTGTAGCGTTATTTATTGCTCTTTCAGATTCGGGAATGCTTTCTAATAATTTAGAATTGTTTGAAATTATTTTGTGAAATCTAAATCCCCCACGAGCACACATTTATCTTATGTTTTCGACTAATTCTATAGCTTCTTCTTCGCTCTTAACTGACGCGCATCCATCGTCAACATAATAGTTTTCTAGAACGAACTCAGCAGCTTCAGATCCTAATTCTTGAACGTTATCTTTTGCCGTTTGTTTTAACGCAAAATTACTACACCCAGGAGATGACGTGGCTCCGAATAAATGAACCGTCATGCGGTATTCCTGGGGTGTTGAGTTAACATCTCCGTCTTTCCACCAAAGAAATCGAAGAAAAATTTCTATGTTCCTCTTTAACGAAAACTTGATGGAACATGCCTTCGATATCTCCAGTGAACGCAACTAATTCTCTTCTAAATCTCATTATAACACCTAATAAGGCCCGTCAAATCTGGCCCTGATAGTAAGTTTGAATTTAGTGATTGTCCTTTGTACTTTGCCGAACAGTCGAATACAACCCGAATTTTTTCCGGTTTCTTTGTATGGTAAACACCGTGGTGAGGTATATACCAACACCGACCTTCCTCAGGTACTGAACTAGGCACCGCTTCTGCGTGTCCTTTCTCAAACATATTGTTCATAAATTTTACGTAATCATTTCTATAATTTATATTTTTTAAAAATCGAAATTTTAAACTATTTAATCTTAGTAGCGCCAAATATCTATTGTTAGGTAAAGTGCAATTTTCATATTTTAATGGAAGAGGCAATTCATAATGCTGATCGGATCTTTGAACAAGGCCTTCATTTAATATTTTAAGAAATCTTTGATCTTCTATTGATATTGCAAAATCTTGTGACACCTGAGTTACTTCCGGGAAATCTAATGAAACCCACGGGTTTATTAGTTCTTTAACTTTAATTTTATTTTCCATGTAGCTGCTAAGGGCGCACACTTTAGAATTGCTTAGTTCATAATCCTCATGACCCTTCGGACCTACCACTCCCCAACCTAGAGTTGTTTTAATCCCGTACGGTTCAGAGGGAGCACCTCTAACGACTTCTAAAGGGCACAAAGCTTGCGGACAGTTGTTTCCTATGAGCAACCCGATTTCAATATTTTTATTAACCGGTAAAATTTTATCTTTTAAACGACTTAAATGACCAAACTTGTTAATAAAGTCTGGATTCGGAATGTCGTCATGACAACCCGGGATATCTGGCCGTGTATAATGTGTGTTCGGTAATTTAACTACTTCTTTTGTTTGTAGACCCTTAATTATGACGTCAGTCAATCTAAAGCAATTGACTCGACTCTTTGACAACACGGTACGTAGTTCTAGACTTGTAGCAATGCCTGGTAACCCTAACTTTTTTTGATACTTTCTTTGAGAAAGCAAGCATCACTCCCGTCATCTAAAAACGCATAGGTGACAACTTGGTTTGACGGGTTATTTTTATCTATGACTACAACAGGTACAATATGAGACATTGTAGATAAGCATACTTTAATTTCTCGAGAATCGCTTGAGTGCACGTCAGCTATTAAATTTTGAGTGCAACTTTCATCTTTATTTTCGATATTATTTTTATTTTTGCTGTCACTTTTATTTACAATTTTTGAAATTTCTCCGTCACAATCTCGATGTAAACAAGTCGGGTGTTTTTTTAGACACTTTTCGCAAGAGAGTCGTCTGATACAACCCTTGCTACTGTGTCCCCGTTTCAAACAGCAAAACACAGGTTTTTGTTTTGTACGAACTTAATTCTATCGTCCAAATTAATTTTATTGAAATCTTTACACTTATAAAATTCATGCGAACCGTTATTACAAAATAAACATTTTATATCTCGAATTTTGGGGTTATCGTTAGATGGTTTACTACTAGTGCTTGGGGTATTAGAATCTAAGAAATAACTATTAACTTGTTTAGGTTGGGCCGCGTGTTTGTAATTTTTATAACCCTTTGACGGCGTATGATAACTGGATGGTTAATGCGTCTTATATACGAGTCAAGAACTCTTGATAAGTCCTCAATAGTTTCGTTACCGTTCTTATATTCTACAACTTGAATCCATTTATCAAAAACTTTGGCTGGTAAGCGACTTAAAATTTTCTTTAGACATATTTTCGTGTTTATTTCTTTTAACGAATGTCTATCGAGGACTTTACAAGCTGTTCTGACAGTATCAGCGAACGTTATTAGGGCCGATACATCGTTCCACATAATATTAGGGCCTTCTATGAGTTTATTTCACCCAAGACTCCGTAATAGCTACCCCACTTCCGAACGCTCCTCTAGCAACTCCAATAGACCCTCGTATGTAAGCGACATGTTTGAATTGGCTACTTTCTTAGCCTCACCTTCGAGAAAGTTAAGCAACAAAGACTTTCTTATAGGATTTGGAGTAACCCATCTTCTAAATGAATTTTAATTTCCTCTCTAAATATTTGGAAACTTATAGCTGTCACCGTTGAATTTGTAAGTAGTAGAGGAATTTATTAACTGAATTTTCGTCATTACAGTCAGCGAGTCTATGGGATTACTAGAGAGGGTTTTGGAATATTACCTTTATTTTTTTTAACTGACATTGTCAAACTTTATAGATTTGACACTTTCGTTATCGCTTATAGCACTGTCATGAAAGGACCTTACCGAATCATCAATTGACACAAACCTGGTTGGCTTGTGCTATCCTTGCCCACTTTGCTAGAATTGCCCTTACCATCCTGATTACCTAGGGTTTGAGCGGGAACTAGATCTTCATCTAGTTTATTTAAAATGAAATCTTCAACCAAAGACTCTTTTTCAGCAATGATTATCTTATGGTCAAATAAAAACTGGTTGTTGACAGAGACTAGATCGTTAAAGTGGTCAGATGTTTCTTTTTGCTTTGAGTATTCAGACTGAAACTTAGTAAGATACTTATTAAACTGAATTATGTTAAGTTTGATGCTGCTGATGGTAGAACTTAGAACCTTTTCTGAGGAATTTTCTTGATTCTTGAGAAGATTATCTACGCTCGTCAGCCCTTTCTTAATTCTTACTTTGAGCAGACGAAGCGAAGATTCTGTATCAACGTACAGGTTGTTGAATCCCTTTTCAGACAAAACTCTTTGACTAAGACTACGTAATGATCGAACATCAGACTTACCATCAGCCTGAGATTGGTGACCATCCCTTTGACTCCTGAGACTCATTGTAGCTTTATTCTTCGAATACCTTTTACTGTCGCTGTCCTTACGACAACGCGGATATTTTAATAAAACTTTAACATTTTAACCCTTTACTGATCATATATTTTATTACATTAAAACAGAACTTAACTATGACCGTAATAATGAACTTGAAAATGAACTTGTGTATGAACGTAAAAGGTATTTGACTCGTTATCTTGATGTCTTATAAACGAATAATAAAATCTGACAAATAAAATCAAATCTGACATAAAATAACAAGTCAAATGCCTTGACTATTAGAAATAATAATACGCCTGCGACAACAATATAAACCTATTCAAAACACCTAAGATATCATCTTTTGAAAATTGTGCAAGAAAATAAAAAATTAATATACCCAACCAAAACATTTGAAGTTATCCAATTTAATTATCCATTATCCAATTCAATTATCCAAATATCCCAAAAAATATGAAATTATAAATTAAATATGAAATTATATAGGTTAACCCAAGCACAAACCCCTCACACCCCAAAAAAATAACCAAATTTCATAACAAAAAATAAATAAAAATAAAAGGGGCACAAATTACGCCAAGTCAATAAATAAAATATGGCTCCGATTCGAGTCACAGTTGTCAGGTACTCGTTAAAGATCCCTTAACCTAAATGAAACTGGTATAGGCAAAATTCAGGACCCTCATTTTAGATTCATTTTAATACTATACTGTTTTCTTCCTTGTAGTTTAAAGTGTGTGGAGGTTGGTTTAACAGTGAGAGCACGTGTTGTCCAGTTTCACTAGACTATAAGAGTCAATGAAAATATGTATGATTGCTTGAAAAAGCATGATAGGAACCATAGAAATTCACGGCTTTTCTGTCTTGATTAGATGAAATATACCTACACTTGAAATTACAAGGAGTAAACACTATCTTAGGGAGCTGGGAAAAAAAGGGCCCAACCACGTGGCCTACTTGCCTGGTATTTACTACTACTCCCCCATATTACTAGTTATTACTATCACTATGGCTCCGATTTACACTAAATAAAAATTGTACGAGTATACTTATACCAATAAAGAACTTGTTTAAAAACACAATTTTTGAATATATGCCCGGAAAAAAAAGACTGGTACAGGGTGTCTCGGAAATTTTCTCATTATATTGGCTCAAGCTCACATCTTTTCTTAGCAGTCACCCATCAACGTACTGACCATTCTCGATTCTGTTTAAGACTAGTGAATAAAAACCGTGGATAACGGCGGATATACATAGAATACATTTGTTTTATTTCAGTAGTTCTTATCCATGTATAGACCGCACTCAAAGCTAGTTAACATTGATGATCTGAAATAACTATTATTATAGATATTTAATAATGACTAATATATCATATCCTAGCCTTATTTTAGTAAAACAGTTTACTTTTTAATTTTTTTAAAGTGATTTTAGTTTATTTAAAGAAACCTCTTGCATAGGTACACTGGTAGTTACGATGATAACCGACTCACACAGACAGACAACTTGTAAAAACAACTCAATGGTCATAAAACACTAGAAATGGTTATTCAGTTGAATTTCGGTTTTGGATTTTCTTTCTCTATATACCAATGAATAAATAAGGAAAATTAAAAAATGGAATTCATCCATCTATCTTATTCGGACTTCTGTCTTTACGAATAACAATATAAGTACCATTTTCTCATAAATATACGCTTAAAACAGATAAAAACTTTTAATAATGGGTAATTCTTATTTTATATTGGTACGATAGTTTAAAATTTTGAGTTTTCCAGCTTTAGCTTGCCAGACTTCGCTTTTCTCTCTATTTTATAAGATTTTCTGAAACAATTGCTTATAAAGATTAAAAAACGAGTGTACGCTAGGTAAGTTTTTTTCAGACTTCCGACTTCGCTTCTTACGCTATCTAATCAATTTAAATTTGAACTTTTTAGTCATCAACATTGAGTGCCTTAATTAGTTGAATATATTTTTAACTTTCTTATAAAAATTAATTTAAAATATAAAAAATTCTTTGCCTAAATTTAAAACAAGGTTATTGATGTTAATTTTATTTATGTCTAATGATAAAACGGGTCTATACTAACTCATAAACAGACATCTTGAAATTTAAGTTTTGAAATAAAATATTAATAACATTTTAGGTTTATAAGGTTTTAGAATTTCGATAGGTTTTAGAATAGTGTTTAGTACTAAAATCAAACAGTGATTTATATGGATTTATTTTTTTCAATAAATGATAAACCATTTATTAAATCGATAAAAGGACTCTATTAAACAGGAAAGTCTCATAAAGATATCAAAATTTATATGCAGCTTTCAAATAAAAACATAAATATAAAATTTGTATGTGTTGGTTTTAAAACTATCTAATTAATATAAAACTAATAAACCGCGTCGGCTTCCGCGGTTATTGTCATGAAGATTTAAGTCTTCTGGTAGTGTCAGCAATAATGTAGATGATGAATTCGACATTTCGCTACCATTGTGTACATTGCGATATTCGCTTTCAGTAACTCCACATAGAGATGCTGTGGAAAGCATCTCCATGGATGTGGTATGTAAGACATCATGGATGAAAACACAATGTTCTATAAACATAACTGTTTTCAGTTCAGTTCGGTTTTGTCGAACATTGTGTTTTCATCCGCGAAGCCCTACATCTCAAAGATGCCTTCTATAGTGTAAGCAAATCATCGGATACATACACGCGTCACCACCGTAAGATCTAATCTTTAATGAAATAATTATTTTGTTTTTGATCCACTTTGAACTAGTGACTCTACTAAATGTGTTATTTGCTTTCATCAAAAGCAATACGTGCCATTGTAATCCTAAGCTTTCCTGCTTTTGGAATCATTAAGCAGAGAGATATTTTATATATCCTCTTTTATAAGTTATTATGGGTCCTAATTTTTGTCTAAAAGCTTTATTGAGAGTAAGGAATATTTTACCAGTACCTGACATCGCACTAGCGCGGAACCATCGACTTTACGTCCCTAATTAAGGATTTCCATCGCTCACATAAAAATCCTAAGGATCTGACCGAGATAAAAACCCTCACTGTCTGGGTAGGCTGACTCATACTCATGAACCCCTCCCCGTTGTTTGCTTAAGTATAATAATAATAATAATAATGCCCGTTTAGAGCCTTGCGGCTCATAGGAATAACCCCTGCGGGAACCACCTCGGTGTTAGTAGCAACCGTTCGCTCAAGTGAATTCTAAAGTTGGCGATATTTTATCTAAACAATAATCTTCTATAAACTGAGAGCGCAACCTGGGATGCGAACCCCAGACCTCCGTGGGTGTCAAAGGTCAGTGTATAGATTAACGCCTTAACAACCTCGGCCACGGAGGCGGCTACAGTAGCGAATGTTAATTTTTTTAATACAAGTCGGTCCTTTACTACCACTCTCAAAAATCAGCATTATCAGATTTTTAAAATATACCTCCGCCATACTATTTAAATTAATTGTTTGGGGAAACATTAAATATTATGAAAAATAGATGGTATATTTTTGCTGTTACAAAGTCTTTTATAGATAAAAGATAAAAATTTTTGTGCCTTTAAAATAATAAAACTATTCACACCTAATTTTATGAAATTTGTTGCAATCAAGATCAATTTTGCTAAACAAAGCATTCTCAAGCACAAAGTTGTAAAAAACAGTAAATTTCACTTCTTTTGTTTTTCCTCTATACTTGTTCAATAACTATAGGTCTCAGTTCCAGTTCTTCAACCTATAAAAGATTTAATGTAGAACTTATGCATCGTAAAAAGGATTTGTCATAAAACTTATTATTGTCGATTTCACTTTCTAAAATACAGTTTACTTCGATCGATTTATAAAATTTGAAGTTTCACTTGAATATTTACATTTACAGACATTTTTGTAAAATATTATGAAAGCAAGAAATACTGCTAAAATTGTGTGCGACTATTGTTAATATTTGAGTAACTACCCAAATATTAACAATAATAAATAATAATATTATTTAATACAAACTTTATAGTTAGTAATAAAAGAAAAATATTTTATTAATTACATGCACTTTTAGTAATATATTGCTTGCCTTGATAAAAATACAGCTTTTTTAAAAGCTTGTTTATAGTACTTCTTTCAAATTCAAGTAAAATAAGCGTTTATTTTATAATAAAGTATTTTAAAAAACACATTTATTATTTATCCAAGTTTCAATTCAAAATAAAAAATAATTTCTTAAAATTCTATTGTAATTTATAAAATTATTTTTGAAGGAAATAAACAAAAGTTGAAGAACTTTTAATTATCTTATCTTTCCATCTAAGCTATAATAAAAAAAATTACAAAAAGGATTCTCGCACTTAATCCATTCTCTTGGCATATCACGGAATGTTCATAAAAATGTGTCGTTCATTTAGCATTCGTTTTAAAATGTCGTTAAGAGCTTACAAGACTGAGAACCTTGAAAAACATCAAAAATATTAATTAACAGTATTGGTTGTTTAATTTGGTTTTGTTCTTTTTGAATTATTTTTTTTATTTTCAGCATATGTACGAGTTGCTAAATTTGGGACTAAGTTTTAGCGAATCCTTTGGGAAAAAAATTCGCTAATGGGATAGCGTCATGGCGGAATTCGAACCTCGGACCACGACACAAATCCGTTTCAGAGGTCTCTAATGACGAAAAAAAAAAAATTTCGCGAGACTTATATATATATATAATATATATATATATATATAATATATATATATATATATATATATGTAATATAAATATATATATAATATATAATATATATATATATATATATGTATTTCTAGACACTTTCTTGTAAACACTCTATCTTTCGAACGATTAATATTTTTTAACCCAACTTGTACAAAAATCAACCTTGGGGAGGACACGAACCTATTGAAAACCAGGTTTTTGTGACGTCATTAACCCGGTTGCTGATCAGCGAAAATTTCAAAAAATCAGCAAAATTCAGGGTTATATTTTTGCCGCGAAAAGGTCAATATTTTGTTTTTGAGACGCTGAATCGAATGAAACCGGTCCGAAGTCGGATACGACCACTCTAAGTGACCTAAAAATCGAAAAAAACCATTGTAAATTAATAAAAAAACCAAATTTAGGTCGATAAAAAATATTTTCGAGTAGGGTGTCGTTTTCTATGTAATTTTGGGCGCTGAATCGAATGAGACCGGTCCGAAGTCGATTACGACCACTTAAGTGACCAAAAGTCGAAAACCACAAAAATAATAGAAAACTAAAATTACGGTCGTTGAAAATTAAATTTCGAGTAGGGTGTCGTTTTCAATGTTTTTTGGGCCTCTGAGTTGAATGGTAGTGGTGCGGAGTCAATACGACCACTCAAACCCAGAGTACCTGGGTTCACATCCTGGAAGGGTCGATAATTTTTTATCTTTTTTTTTTACTTAATAAAGTTTACAACTAGAAAATAATACTGGCGCGGGTGATCCGCATGTCGGGCGAATTTCCTTTGGATGCGAGCTCTCAAACCCAGAGTACCTGGGTTCAAATCCTAGTAGGGACAATAATTTTTTACCGTTTTTTTTTACCTAATATAAGTTTACAACTAGAAAATAATTCTGGCGCGGTGGTCCGCATGTCGGGCGAATTTCCTTTGGATGCGTGTTTCCGTGCCTTTTACATTATATAAGTTTACAACTACTAAATAAATAATTCCGGCGCGGTGGTCCGCTGTCGGGCGAATTTCATTTAGAATGCGTGTTTCCGTGCAAAAAACCCATTCTTGCTTATTGCAAGAACCATGCCCATTGCGTGGTTCCGGGTTCATGCTGTCAAGCACTGCTCGTAACTCATTTGTCTGTATTTTCCAAAGGAAATGCGCTAAAACCTTTAAAGATAACTGACTAAGCTTAAAGATAAGTAACTAAGCTTTAAACTAGTGCAAATAATAGTGCGTACTTTTAATTTTAGAGGCATAGTTTTGTACAACCAACTAGATAATTATGCGCATTTCCTTTGGAAAATACAGACAGAATGAGTTAGGAGCAGTGCTTGACAGCATGAACCGGAACCACGCAATGGGCATGGTTCTTGCATAAGCAAGATATGGGTTTTTAGCACGGAAACACGCATTCTAAATGAAATCGCCCGACAGCGGACCACCGCGCGGAATTATTTATTTATAGTTGTAACTTATATAATGTAAAAGGCACGGAAAACGCATCCAAAGGAAATTCGCCCGACATGCGGACCACGCGCCAGAATTTTTATATCTATACTTCATACATTATTTTTAAATTCGATAGTGCCACTAAATGTTTTGTTGCTTGATTTTTTTTGCTTACTACAATTTCCCACTAATACTCAAAATAGGCGATTTAAACACAAAGATTTGTGTATAATGCTGTACAAATTTTGCATTAATTTACAGCTTTATTAGTCAAATTTTCAATTTTTGATGAAACCTAAACCTAAATTTTTGTTCATTATTTATAGTTTTTAGCCATTATAACATTATATGTACGCAAATATTTTTTAAACTTTTCTAAGTATATATCATTTGATACTACCGACTTTTGCAAAACATGAATAGCTGAACAATCCAATTGTCTCTCGCAACAATTATATTGTGTTTTCTGAGTATGTATGTAAATGAATAGGCATATCGATAGAGATTATTAACATTTTGGTCCTCAGGTTCAGCGAGGGACGATATGACTAGTTTCTGCTAGACTCTAATGAAAACAAATTTTAAAATAGTTAATGGATGATATTATTTAATAAATTTATAAATTAATTAATATGATTCACAAATTTTAAGATAGAGCAGTCTGTAGGGTTGAGAATTTCAGAGTTGACTGACCAGACAAAAGTATCGCAGCATATTCGCTTTGTTTCCCCATGTAAATATCTATCTAACTTCGTCTGATCAATA
>JACMZG010000116.1:0-29795 GCA_018340805.1 Microvelia longipes | reverse complement strand
GAGCGCGCGCTTAGCATGCGAGAGGTACTGGGATCGATACCAGGTTTTCTCCAATTTTTGAAAAATTTCAATATTTTACTTTACGAAAATCATTAAATATTCAATCTATTGAAAATTACGTTTAAAACTTTCGATGATTTTTACAATTGTAAAATGTGAAAAATCTCAACAACTGAAAATATGAAAAAACATTTTACTTTGATGACAAGTGAAAATTCATTGATTGATTGACGTAAAAGTTGCAAAGTTTTATTTGATGAGCAAAATAATGTTGATTAGAGATTTTGAATGTGATTTTAAAAATAAATTTAATTTTTACAAATCAAATGAATTATGAAATTGATTGTTGACGGGGAACTAGCTCAGATGGTAGAGCGCTCGCTTAGCATGCGAGAGGTACTGGGATCGATACCCAGGTTCTCCAATTTTTTTGAAAATTCAATATTTTACTTTACGAAAATCATTAATATTCAATCTATTGAAAATTACGTTTAAACTTTCGATGATTTTACAATTGTAAAATGTGAAAAATCAACAACTGAAAATATGAAAAACATTTTACTTTGATGACAAGTGAAAATTCATTGATTGATTGACGTAAAAGTTGCAAAGTTTTATTTGATGAGCAAAATAATGTTGATTAGAGAGATTTGAATGTGATTTTTAAAAATAATTTAATTTTTACAAATCAAATGAATTATGAAATAGATTGTTGACGGGGAACTAGCTCAGATGGTAGAGCGCTCGCTTAGCATGCGAGAGGTACTGGGATCGATACCCAGGTTTCTCCAATTTTTTTGAAAAATTCAATATTTTACTTTACGAAAAATCATTAATATTCAATCTATTGAAAATTACGTTTAAACTTTCGATGATTTTTACAATTGTAAAATGTGAAAAATCTCAACAACTGAAAATATGAAAAACATTTTACTTTGATGACAAGTGAAAATTCATTGATTGATTGACGTAAAAGTTGCAAAGTTTTATTTGATGAGCAAAATAATGTTGATTAGAGAGATTTTGAATGTGATTTTTAAAAATGAATTTAATTTTTACAAATCAAATGAATTATGAAATAGATTGTTGACGGGGAACTAGCTCAGATGGTAGAGCGCTCGCTTAGCATGCGAGAGGTACTGGGATCGATACCCAGGTTCTCCAATTTTTTTGAAAATTCAATATTTTACTTTACGAAAAATCATTAATATTCAATCTATTGAAAATTACGTTTAAACTTTCGATGATTTTTACAATTGTAAAATGTGAAAAATCTCAACAACTGAAAATATGAAAAACATTTTACTTTGATGACAAGTGAAAATTCATTGATTGATTGACGTAAAAGTTGCAAAGTTTTATTTGATGAGCAAAATAATGTTGATTAGAGAGATTTTGAATGTGATTTTTAAAAATGAATTTAATTTTTACAAATCAAATGAATTATGAAATAGATTGTTGACGGGGAACTAGCTCAGATGGTAGAGCGCTCGCTTAGCATGCGAGAGGTACTGGGATCGATACCCAGGTTCTCCAATTTTTTTGAAAATTCAATATTTTACTTTACGAAAAATCATTAATATTCAATCTATTGAAAATTACGTTTAAACTTTCGATGATTTTTACAATTGTAAAATGTGAAAAATCTCAACAACTGAAAATATGAAAAACATTTTACTTTGATGACAAGTGAAAATTCATTGATTGATTGACGTAAAAGTTGCAAAGTTTTATTTGATGAGCAAAATAATGTTGATTAGAGAGATTTTGAATGTGATTTTAAAAATGAATTTAATTTTTACAAATCAAATGAATTATGAAATAGATTGTTGACGGGAACTAGCTCAGATGGTAGAGCGCTCGCTTAGCATGCGAGAGGTACGGGATCGATACCCAGGTTCTCCAATTTTTTTGAAAATTCAATATTTACTTTACGAAAATCATTAATATTCAATCTATTGAAAATTACGTTTAAACTTTCGATGATTTTTACAATTGTAAAATGTGAAAAATCTCAACAACTGAAAATATGAAAAACATTTTACTTTGATGACAAGTGAAAATTCATTGATTGATTGACGTAAAAGTTGCAAAGTTTTATTTGATGAGCAAAATAATGTTGATTAGAGAGATTTTGAATGTGATTTTTAAAAATGAATTTAATTTTTACAAATCAAATGAATTATGAAATAGATTGTTGACGGGGAACTAGCTCAGATGGTAGAGCGCTCGCTTAGCATGCGAGAGGTACTGGGATCGATACCCAGGTTCTCCAATTTTTTTGAAAAATTCAATATTTTACTTTACGAAAAATCATTAATATTCAATCTATTGAAAATTACGTTTAAACTTTCGATGATTTTTACAATTGTAAAATGTGAAAAATCTCAACAACTGAAAATATGAAAAACATTTTACTTTGATGACAAGTGAAAATTCATTGATTGATTGACGTAAAAGTTGCAAAGTTTTTTGATGAGCAAAATAATGTTGATTAGAGAGATTTTGAATGTGATTTTTAAAAATGAATTTAATTTTTACAAATCAAATGAATTATGAAATAGATTGTTGACGGGGAACTAGCTCAGATGGTAGAGCGCTCGCTTAGCATGCGAGAGGTACTGGGATCGATACCCAGGTTCTCCAATTTTTTTGAAAAATTCAATATTTTACTTTACGAAAAATCATTAATATTCAATCTATTGAAAATTACGTTTAAACTTTCGATGATTTTTACAATTGTAAAATGTGAAAAATCTCAACAACTGAAAATATGAAAAACATTTTACTTTGATGACAAGTGAAAATTCATTGATTGATTGACGTAAAAGTTGCAAAGTTTTATTTGATGAGCAAAATAATGTTGATTAGAGAGATTTTGAATGTGATTTTTAAAAATGAATTTAATTTTTACAAATCAAATGAATTATGAAATAGATTGTTGACGGGGAACTAGCTCAGATGGTAGAGCGCTCGCTTAGCATGCGAGAGGTACTGGATCGATACCCAGGTTCTCCAATTTTTTTGAAAAATTCAATATTTTACTTTACGAAAAATCATTAATATTCAATCTATTGAAAATTACGTTTAAACTTTCGATGATTTTTACAATTGTAAAATGTGAAAAATCTCAACAACTGAAAATATGAAAAACATTTTACTTTGATGACAAGTGAAAATTCATTGATTGATTGACGTAAAAGTTGCAAAGTTTTATTTGATGAGCAAAATAATGTTGATTAGAGAGATTTTGAATGTGATTTTTAAAAATGAATTTAATTTTTACAAATCAAATGAATTATGAAATGATTGTTGACGGGGAACTAGCTCAGATGGTAGAGCGCTCGCTTAGCATGCGAGAGGTACTGGGATCGATACCCAGGTTCTCCAATTTTTTTGAAAAATTCAATATTTTACTTTACGAAAAATCATTAATATTCAATCTATTGAAAATTACGTTTAAACTTTCGATGATTTTTACAATTGTAAAATGTGAAAAATCTCAACAACTGAAAATATGAAAAACATTTTACTTTGATGACAAGTGAAAATTCATTGATTGATTGACGTAAAAGTTGCAAAGTTTTATTTGATGAGCAAAATAATGTTGATTAGAGAGATTTTGAATGTGATTTTTAAAAATGAATTTAATTTTACAAATCAAATGAATTATGAAATAGATTGTTGACGGGGAACTAGCTCAGATGGTAGAGCGCTCGCTTAGCATGCGAGAGGTACTGGGATCGATACCCAGGTTCTCCAATTTTTTTGAAAAATTCAATATTTTACTTTACGAAAAATCATTAATATTCAATCTATTGAAAATTACGTTTAAACTTTCGATGATTTTTACAATTGTAAAATGTGAAAAATCTCAACAACTGAAAATATGAAAAACATTTTACTTTGATGACAAGTGAAAATTCATTGATTGATTGACGTAAAAGTTGCAAAGTTTTATTTGATGAGCAAAATAATGTTGATTAGAGAGATTTTGAATGTGATTTTTAAAAATGAATTTAATTTTTACAAATCAAATGAATTATGAAATAGATTGTTGACGGGGAACTAGCTCAGATGGTAGAGCGCTCGCTTAGCATGCGAGAGGTACTGGGATCGATACCCAGGTTCTCCAATTTTTTGAAAAATTCAATATTTTACTTTACGAAAAATCATTAATATTCAATCTATTGAAAATTACGTTTAAACTTTCGATGATTTTTACAATTGTAAAATGTGAAAAATCTCACAACTGAAAATATGAAAAAACATTTTACTTTGATGACAAGTGAAAATTCATTGATTGATTGACGTAAAAGTTGCAAAGTTTTATTTGATGAGCAAAATAATGTTGATTAGAGAGATTTGAATGTGATTTTTAAAAATGAATTTAATTTTTACAAATCAAATGAATTATGAAATAGATTGTTGACGGGGAACTAGCTCAGATGGTAGAGCGCTCGCTTAGCATGCGAGAGGTACTGGGATCGATACCCAGGTTCTCCAATTTTTTGAAAATTCAATATTTTACTTTACGAAAATCATTAATATTCAATCTATTGAAAATTACGTTTAAACTTTCGATGATTTTTACAATTGTAAAATGTGAAAAATCTCAACAACTGAAAATATGAAAAACATTTTACTTTGATGACAAGTGAAATTCATTGATTGATTGACGTAAAAGTTGCAAAGTTTTATTTGATGAGCAAAATAATGTTGATTAGAGAGATTTTGAATGTGATTTTTAAAAATGAATTTAATTTTTACAAATCAAATGAATTATGAAATAGATTGTTGACGGGGAACTAGCTCAGATGGTAGAGCGCTCGCTTAGCATGCGAGAGGTACTGGGATCGATACCCAGGTTCTCCAATTTTTTTGAAAAATTCAATATTTTACTTTACGAAAAATCATTAATATTCAATCTATTGAAAATTACGTTTAAACTTTCGATGATTTTTACAATTGTAAAATGTGAAAAATCTCAACAACTGAAAATATGAAAAACATTTTACTTTGATGACAAGTGAAAATTCATTGATTGATTGACGTAAAAGTTGCAAAGTTTTATTTGATGAGCAAAATAATGTTGATTAGAGAGATTTTGAATGTGATTTTTAAAAATGAATTTAATTTTTACAAATCAAATGAATTATGAAATAGATTGTTGACGGGGAACTAGCTCAGATGGTAGAGCGCTCGCTTAGCATGCGAGAGGTACTGGGATCGATACCCAGGTTCTCCAATTTTTTTGAAAAATTCAATATTTTACTTTACGAAAAATCATTAATATTCAATCTATTGAAAATTACGTTTAAACTTTCGATGATTTTTACAATTGTAAAATGTGAAAAATCTCAACAACTGAAAATATGAAAAACATTTTACTTTGATGACAAGTGAAAATTCATTGATTGATTGACGTAAAAGTTGCAAAGTTTTATTTGATGAGCAAAATAATGTTGATTAGAGAGATTTTGAATGTGATTTTTTAAAATGAATTTAATTTTTACAAATCAAATGAATTATGAAATAGATTGTTGACGGGGAACTAGCTCAGATGGTAGAGCGCTCGCTTAGCATGCGAGAGGTACTGGGATCGATACCCAGGTTCTCCAATTTTTTTGAAAATTCAATATTTTACTTTACGAAAAATCATTAATATTCAATCTATTGAAAATTACGTTTAAACTTTCGATGATTTTTACAATTGTAAAATGTGAAAAATCTCAACAACTGAAAATATGAAAACATTTTACTTTGATGACAAGTGAAAATTCATTGATTGATTGACGTAAAAGTTGCAAAGTTTTATTTGATGAGCAAAATAATGTTGATTAGAGAGATTTTGAATGTGATTTTTAAAAATGAATTTAATTTTTACAAATCAAATGAATTATGAAATAGATTGTTGACGGGGAACTAGCTCAGATGGTAGAGCGCTCGCTTAGCATGCGAGAGGTACTGGGATCGATACCCAGGTTCTCCAATTTTTTGAAAATTCAATATTTTACTTTACGAAAAATCATTAATATTCAATCTATTGAAAATTACGTTTAAACTTTCGATGATTTTTACAATTGTAAAATGTGAAAAAATCTCAACAACTGAAAATATGAAAAACATTTTACTTTGATGACAAGTGAAAATTCATTGATTGATTGACGTAAAAGTTGCAAAGTTTTATTTGATGAGCAAAATAATGATTAGAGAGAGATTTTGAATGTGATTTTTAAAAATGAATTAATTTTTACAAATCAAATGAATTATGAAATAGATTGTTGACGGGGAACTAGCTCAGATGGTAGAGCGCTCGCTTAGCATGCGAGAGGTACTGGGATCGATACCCAGGTTCTCCAATTTTTTTGAAAATTCAATATTTTACTTTACGAAAAATCATTAATATTCAATCTATTGAAAATTACGTTTAAACTTTCGATGATTTTTACAATTGTAAAATGTGAAAATCTCAACAACTGAAAATATGAAAAACATTTTACTTTGATGACAAGTGAAAATTCATTGATTGATTGACGTAAAAGTTGCAAAGTTTTATTTGATGAGCAAAATAATGTTGATTAGAGAGATTTTGAATGTGATTTTTAAAAATGAATTTAATTTTTACAAATCAAATGAATTATGAAATAGATTGTTGACGGGGAACTAGCTCAGATGGTAGAGCGCTCGCTTAGCATGCGAGAGGTACTGGGATCGATACCAGGTTCTCCAATTTTTTTGAAAAATTCAATATTTTACTTTACGAAAAATCATTAATATTCAATCTATTGAAAATTACGTTTAAACTTTCGATGATTTTTACAATTGTAAAATGTGAAAAATCTCAACAACTGAAAATATGAAAAACATTTTACTTTGATGACAAGTGAAAATTCATTGATTGATTGACGTAAAAGTTGCAAAGTTTTATTTGATGAGCAAAATAATGTTGATTAGAGAGATTTTGAATGTGATTTTTAAAAAATGAATTTAATTTTTACAAATCAAATGAATTATGAAATAGATTGTTGACGGGGAACTAGCTCAGATGGTAGAGCGCTCGCTTAGCATGCGAGAGGTACTGGGATCGATACCCAGGTTCTCCAATTTTTTTGAAAATTTCAATATTTTACTTTACGAAAAATCATTAATATTCAATCTATTGAAAATTACGTTTAAACTTTCGATGATTTTTACAATTGTAAAATGTGAAAAATCTCAACAACTGAAAATATGAAAAACATTTTACTTTGATGACAAGTGAAAATTCATTGATTGATTGACGTAAAAGTTGCAAAGTTTTATTTGATGAGCAAAATAATGTTGATTAGAGAGATTTTGAATGTGATTTTTAAAAATGAATTTAATTTTTACAAATCAAATGAATTATGAAATTGATTGTTGACGGGGAACTAGCTCAGATGTAGAGCGCTCGCTTAGCATGCGAGAGGTACTGGGATCGATACCCAGGTTCTCCAATTTTTTTGAAAAATTCAATATTTTACTTTACGAAAAATCATTAATATTCAATCTATTGAAAATTACGTTTAAACTTTCGATGATTTTTACAATTGTAAAATGTGAAAATCTCAACAACTGAAAATATGAAAAACATTTTACTTTGATGACAAGTGAAAATTCATTGATTGATTGACGTAAAAGTTGCAAAGTTTTATTTGATGAGCAAAATAATGTTGATTAGAGAGATTTTGAATGTGATTTTTAAAAATGAATTTAATTTTTACAAATCAAATGAATTATGAAATTGATTGTTGACGGGGAACTAGCTCAGATGGTAGAGCGCTCGCTTAGCATGCGAGAGGTACTGGGATCGATACCCAGGTTCTCCAATTTTTTGAAAAATTCAATATTTTACTTTACGAAAAATCATTAATATTCAATCTATTGAAAATTACGTTTAAACTTTCGATGATTTTTACAATTGTAAAATGTGAAAAATCTCAACAACTGAAAATATGAAAAACATTTTACTTTGATGACAAGTGAAAATTCATTGATTGATTGACGTAAAAGTTGCAAAGTTTTATTTGATGAGCAAAATAATGTTGATTAGAGAGATTTTGAATGTGATTTTTAAAAATGAATTTAATTTTTACAAATCAAATGAATTATGAAATAGATTGTTGACGGGGAACTAGCTCAGATGGTAGAGCGCTCGCTTAGCATGCGAGAGGTACTGGGATCGATACCCAGGTTCTCCAATTTTTTTTGAAAAATTTCAATATTTTACTTTACGAAAAATCATTAATATTCAATCTATTGAAAATTACGTTTAAACTTTCGATGATTTTTACAATTGTAAAATGTGAAAAATCTCAACAACTGAAAATATGAAAAACATTTTACTTTGATGACAAGTGAAAATTCATTGATTGATTGACGTAAAAGTTGCAAAGTTTTATTTGATGAGCAAAATAATGTTGATTAGAGAGATTTTGAATGTGATTTTTAAAAATGAATTTAATTTTTACAAATCAAATGAATTATGAAATAGATTGTTGACGGGGAACTAGCTCAGATGGTAGAGCGCTCGCTTAGCATGCGAGAGGTACTGGGATCGATACCCAGGTTCTCCAATTTTTTTGAAAAATTCATTTTACTTTACGAAAAAATCATTAATATTCAATCTATTGAAAATTACGTTTAAACTTTCGATGATTTTTACAATTGTAAAATGTGAAAAATCTCAACAACTGAAAATATGAAAAACATTTACTTTGATGACAAGTGAAAATTCATTGATTGATTGACGTAAAAGTTGCAAAGTTTTATTTGATGAGCAAAATAATGTTGATTAGAGAGATTTTGAATGTGATTTTTAAAAATGAATTTAATTTTTACAAATCAAATGAATTATGAAATAGATTGTTGACGGGGAACTAGCTCAGATGGTAGAGCGCTCGCTTAGCATGCGAGAGGTACTGGGATCGATACCCAGGTTCTCCAATTTTTTTTGAAAAATTTCAATATTTTACTTTACGAAAAATCATTAATATTCAATCTATTGAAAATTACGTTTAAACTTTCGATGATTTTTACAATTGTAAAATGTGAAAAATCTCAACAACTGAAAATATGAAAAACATTTTACTTTGATGACAAGTGAAAATTCATTGATTGATTGACGTAAAAGTTGCAAAGTTTTATTTGATGAGCAAAATAATGTTGATTAGAGAGATTTTGAATGTGATTTTTAAAAATAAATTTAATTTTTACAAATCAAATGAATTATGAAAATAGATTGTTGACGGGGAACTAGCTCAGATGGTAGAGCGCTCGCTTAGCATGCGAGAGGTACTGGGATCGATACCCAGGTTCTCCAATTTTTTTGAAAATTCAATATTTTACTTTACGAAAAATCATTAATATTCAATCTATTGAAAATTACGTTTAAACTTTCGATGATTTTTACAATTGTAAAATGTGAAAAATCTCAACAACTGAAAATATGAAAAACATTTTACTTTGATGACAAGTGAAAATTCATTGATTGATTGACGTAAAAGTTGCAAAGTTTTATTTGATGAGCAAAATAATGTTGATTAGAGAGATTTTGAATGTGATTTTTAAAAATGAATTTAATTTTTACAAATCAAATGAATTATGAAATAGATTGTTGACGGGGAACTAGCTCAGATGGTAGAGCGCTCGCTTAGCATGCGAGAGGTACTGGATCGATACCCAGGTTCTCCAATTTTTTTGAAAATTCAATATTTTACTTTACGAAAAATCATTAATATTCAATCTATTGAAAATTACGTTTAAACTTTCGATGATTTTTACAATTGTAAAATGTGAAAAATCTCAACAACTGAAAATATGAAAAACATTTTACTTTGATGACAAGTGAAAATTCATTGATTGATTGACGTAAAAGTTGCAAAGTTTTATTTGATGAGCAAAATAATGTTGATTAGAGAGATTTTGAATGTGATTTTTAAAAATGAATTTAATTTTTACAAATCAAATGAATTATGAAATAGATTGTTGACGGGGAACTAGCTCAGATGGTAGAGCGCTCGCTTAGCATGCGAGAGGTACTGGGATCGATACCCAGGTTCTCCAATTTTTTTGAAAAATTCAATATTTTACTTTACGAAAAATCATTAATATTCAATCTATTGAAAATTACGTTTAAACTTTCGATGATTTTTACAATTGTAAAATGTGAAAAATCTCAACAACTGAAAATATGAAAAACATTTTACTTTGATGACAAGTGAAAATTCATTGATTGATTGACGTAAAAGTTGCAAAGTTTTATTTGATGAGCAAAATAATGTTGATTAGAGAGATTTTGAATGTGATTTTTAAAAATGAATTTAATTTTTACAAATCAAATGAATTATGAAATAGATTGTTGACGGGGAACTAGCTCAGATGGTAGAGCGCTCGCTTAGCATGCGAGAGGTACTGGGATCGATACCCAGGTTCTCCAATTTTTTTGAAAAATTCAATATTTTACTTTACGAAAAATCATTAATATTCAATCTATTGAAAATTACGTTTAAACTTTCGATGATTTTTACAATTGTAAAATGTGAAAAATCTCAACAACTGAAAATATGAAAAACATTTTACTTTGATGACAAGTGAAAATTCATTGATTGATTGACGTAAAAGTTGCAAAGTTTTATTTGATGAGCAAAATAATGTTGATTAGAGAGATTTTGAATGTGATTTTTAAAAATAATTTAATTTTTACAAATCAAATGAATTATGAAATAGATTGTTGACGGGGAACTAGCTCAGATGGTAGAGCGCTCGCTTAGCATGCGAGAGGTACTGGGATCGATACCCAGGTTCTCCAATTTTTTTGAAAATTCAATATTTTACTTTACGAAAAATCATTAATATTCAATCTATTGAAAATTACGTTTAAACTTTCGATGATTTTTACAATTGTAAAATGTGAAAAATCTCAACAACTGAAAATATGAAAAACATTTTACTTTGATGACAAGTGAAAATTCATTGATTGATTGACGTAAAAGTTGCAAAGTTTTATTTGATGAGCAAAATAATGTTGATTAGAGAGATTTTGAATGTGATTTTTAAAAATGAATTTAATTTTTACAAATCAAATGAATTATGAAATAGATTGTTGACGGGGAACTAGCTCAGATGGTAGAGCGCTCGCTTAGCATGCGAGAGGTACTGGGATCGATACCCAGGTTCTCCAATTTTTTTTGAAAATTTCAATATTTTACTTTACGAAAAATCATTAATATTCAATCTATTGAAAATTACGTTTAAACTTTCGATGATTTTTACAATTGTAAAATGTGAAAAATCTCAACAACTGAAAATATGAAAAACATTTTACTTTGATGACAAGTGAAAATTCATTGATTGATTGACGTAAAAGTTGCAAAGTTTTATTTGATGAGCAAAATAATGTTGATTAGAGAGATTTTGAATGTGATTTTTAAAAATGAATTTAATTTTTACAAATCAAATGAATTATGAAATAGATTGTTGACGGGGAACTAGCTCAGATGGTAGAGCGCTCGCTTAGCATGCGAGAGGTACTGGGATCGATACCCAGGTTCTCCAATTTTTTTGAAAAATTCAATATTTTACTTTACGAAAAATCATTAATATTCAATCTATTGAAAATTACGTTTAAACTTTCGATGATTTTTACAATTGTAAAATGTGAAAAATCTCAACAACTGAAAATATGAAAAACATTTTTACTTTGATGACAAGTGAAAATTCATTGATTGATTGACGTAAAAGTTGCAAAGTTTTATTTGATGAGCAAAATAATGTTGATTAGAGAGATTTTGAATGTGATTTTTAAAAATGAATTTAATTTTTACAAATCAAATGAATTATGAAATTGATTGTTGACGGGGAACTAGCTCAGATGGTAGAGCGCTCGCTTAGCATGCGAGAGGTACTGGGATCGATACCCAGGTTCTCCAATTTTTTTGAAAATTCAATATTTTACTTTACGAAAAATCATTAATATTCAATCTATTGAAAATTACGTTTAAACTTTCGATGATTTTTACAATTGTAAAATGTGAAAAATCTCAACAACTGAAAATATGAAAAAACATTTTACTTTGATGACAAGTGAAAATTCATTGATTGATTGACGTAAAAGTTGCAAAGTTTTATTTGATGAGCAAATAATGTTGATTAGAGAGATTTTGAATGTGATTTTTAAAAATGAATTTAATTTTTACAAATCAAATGAATTATGAAATAGATTGTTGACGGGGAACTAGCTCAGATGGTAGAGCGCTCGCTTAGCATGCGAGAGGTACTGGGATCGATACCCAGGTTCTCCAATTTTTTTGAAAATTCAATATTTTACTTTACGAAAAATCATTAATATTCAATCTATTGAAAATTACGTTTAAACTTTCGATGATTTTTACAATTGTAAAATGTGAAAAATCTCAACAACTGAAAATATGAAAAACATTTTACTTTGATGACAAGTGAAAATTCATTGATTGATTGACGTAAAAGTTGCAAAGTTTTATTTGATGAGCAAAATAATGTTGATTAGAGAGATTTTGAATGTGATTTTTAAAAAAAATTTAATTTTTACAAATCAAATGAATTATGAAATTGATTGTTGACGGGGAACTAGCTCAGATGGTAGAGCGCTCGCTTAGCATGCGAGAGGTACTGGGATCGATACCCAGGTTCTCCAATTTTTTTGAAAAATTCAATATTTTACTTTACGAAAAATCATTAATATTCAATCTATTGAAAATTACGTTTAAACTTTCGATGATTTTTACAATTGTAAAATGTGAAAAATCTCAACAACTGAAAATATGAAAAAACATTTTTTTGATGACAAGTGAAAATTCATTGATTGATTGACGTAAAAGTTGCAAAGTTTTATTTGATGAGCAAAATAATGTTGATTAGAGAGATTTTGAATGTGATTTTTAAAAATGAATTTAATTTTTACAAATCAAATGAATTATGAAATTGATTGTTGACGGGGAACTAGCTCAGATGGTAGAGCGCTCGCTTAGCATGCGAGAGGTACTGGGATCGATACCCAGGTTCTCCAATTTTTTTGAAAAATTCAATATTTTACTTTACGAAAAATCATTAATATTCAATCTATTGAAAATTACGTTTAAACTTTCGATGATTTTTACAATTGTAAAATGTGAAAAATCTCAACAACTGAAAATATGAAAAACATTTTACTTTGATGACAAGTGAAAATTCATTGATTGATTGACGTAAAAGTTGCAAAGTTTTATTTGATGAGCAAAATAATGTTGATTAGAGAGATTTTGAATGTGATTTTTAAAAATAAATTTAATTTTACAAATCAAATGAATTATGAAATAGATTGTTGACGGGGAACTAGCTCAGATGGTAGAGCGCTCGCTTAGCATGCGAGAGGTACTGGGATCGATACCCAGGTTCTCCAATTTTTTGAAAATTCAATATTTTACTTTACGAAAAATCATTAATATTCAATCTATTGAAAATTACGTTTAAATTTCGATGATTTTTACAATTGTAAAATGTGAAAAATCTCAACAACTGAAATATGAAAAACATTTTACTTTGATGACAAGTGAAAATTCATTGATTGATTGACGTAAAAGTTGCAAAGTTTTATTTGATGAGCAAAATAATGTTGATTAGAGAGATTTGAATGTGATTTTTAAAAATGAATTTAATTTTTACAAATCAAATGAATTATGAAATAGATTGTTGACGGGGAACTAGCTCAGATGGTAGAGCGCTCGCTTAGCATGCGAGAGGTACTGGATCGATACCCAGGTTTCCAATTTTTTGAAAAATTCAATATTTTATACTTTACGAAAAATCATTAATATTCAATCTATTGAAAATTACGTTTAAACTTTCGATGATTTTTACAATTGTAAAATGTGAAAAATCTCAAACAACTGAAAATATGAAAAACATTTTACTTTGATGACAAGTGAAAATTCATTGATTGATTGACGTAAAAGTTGCAAAGTTTTATTTGATGAGCAAAATAATGTTGATTAGAGAGATTTTGAATGTGATTTTAAAAAATGAAATTTAATTTTTACAATCAAATGAATTATGAAATAGATTTGTTGACGGGGAACTAGCAAGATGGTAGAGCGCTGCTTAGCATGCGAGAGGTACTGGGATCGATACCCAGGTTTCTCCAATTTTTTGAAAAATTCATATTTTACTTTACGAAAAATCATTAATATTCAATCTATTGAAAATTACGTTTTAAACTTTCGATGATTTTTACAATTGTAAAATGTGAAAAATCTCAACAACTGAAAATATGAAAACATTTTACTTTGATGACAAGTGAAAATCATTGATTGATTGACGTAAAAGTTTCAAAGTTTTATTTGATGAGCAAAATAATGTTGATTAGAGAGATTTGAATGTGATTTTAAAAATGAATAATTTTTTACAAATCAAATTGAATTATGAAATAGATTGTTGACGGGGAACTAGCTCAGATGTAGAGCGCTCGCTTAGCATGCGAGAGGTACTGGGATCGATACCCAGGTTCTCCAATTTTTTTGAAAAAATTCAATATTTTACTTTACGAAAAATCATTAATATTCAATCTATTTGAAAATTACGTTAAACTTTCGATGATTTTACAATTGTAAAATGTGAAAAATCTCAAACAACTGAAAATATGAAAAACATTTTTACTTTGATGACAAGTGAAAATTCATTGATTGATTGACGTAAAAGTTGCAAAGTTTTTATTTGATGAGCAAAATAATGTTGATTAGAGAGATTTTGAATGTGATTTTTTAAAAAAAATGAATTTAATTTTTACAAATCAAATGAATTATGAAATAGATTGTTGACGGGGAACTAGCTCAGATGGTTAGAGCCTCGCTTTAGCATGCGAGGAGTACTGGGATCGATACCAGGTTCTCCAATTTTTTTGAAAAATTCAATATTTTTACTTTACGAAAAATCATTAATATTCAATCTATTGAAAAATTACGTTTAAACTTTCGATGATTTTTACAATTGTAAAATGTGAAAAAATCTCAACAACTGAAAATATGAAAAACATTTTTACTTTGATGACAAGTGAAAAATTCATTGATTGATTGACGTAAAAGTTGCAAGTTTTATTTGATGAGCAAAATAATGTTTGATTAGAGAGTTTTGAATGTGATTTTAAAATGAATTTAATTTTTACAATCAAATGAATTATTGAAATAGATTGTTGACGGGGAACTAGCCAGATGGTAGAGCGCTCGCTTAGCATGCGAGAGGTACTGGGATCGATACCCAGGTTCTCCAATTTTTTTGAAAAATTCACATATTTTACTTTACGAAAAATCATTAATATTCAATCTATTGAAAATTACGTTTAAAACTTTCGATGATTTTACAATTGTAAAATGTTGAAAAATCTCAACAACTGAAAATTGAAAAACATTTTACTTTGATGACAAGTGAAAAATTCATTGATTGAATTGACGTAAAGTTGCAAAGTTTTATTTGATGAGCAAAATAATGTTGATTAGAGAGATTTGAATGTGATTTTTTAAAATATGAATTTAATTTTTACAAATCAAATGAATTATGAAATAGATTGTTGACGGGGAACTAGCTCAGATGTAGAGCGCTCGCTTAGCATGCGAGAGGTACTTGGGATCGATACCCAGGTTCTCCAATTTTGAAAAATTCAATATTTTTACTTTACGAAAAATCATTAATATTCAATCTATTGAAAATTACGTTTAAACTTTCGATGATTTTTACAATTGTAAATGTGGAAAAATCCACAACTGAAAATATGAAAAAAACATTTACTTGATGACAATGAAAATCTTGATTGATTGACGTTAAAAGTTGCAAAGTTTTTATTTGATGAGCAATAATAATGTTGATTAAGAGATTTGAATGTGATTTTTAAAAATGAATTTAATTTTTACAAATCAAATGAATTATGAAATGATTGTTTGACCGGGAAACTAGCTCAGATGGTAGACGCGCTCGCTTAGCCATGCGAGAGGTACTCCGGATCTGATTAACCATGGTTCCAATTTTTTGAAAATTCATATTGTTACTTTAGTCGAAAAATCATTAATTATTCATATCTATTGAAAATTACGTTTTAAAACTTCGATGATTTTTACAATTGCAAATGTGAAAAATCTCAACAACTGAATAAAGTTATGAAAAACAATTGCTTACTTTGATGACGATACGTGAATTCATCATGATTGACTGTGACGTAAAAGTTGGCAAAGCTTTTATGTTTGATGAGCAAAGAAAGTTGATTAGAGAGATTTTTGGAATGTGAATTTTTAAAAAAGATGAATTTAAACTTTTTACAAATCTTAAATGAAATATGAAGAAGATTGTTGACGGGAACTAGCTCAGATGGTAGACTGCGCTCGCCTAGCATGCCGAGAGGTATAGCTGGATCGATAGCCGCCCCAGGTTCTCCCCAAATTTTTTTCGAAAAATTCAATATTTTATGCTTTACAGAAAGAAATCATTAAGTGATTCAATCCTATGAAAATTACGTTTAAACTTTCGAGATGTTTTACAAATTGTAGAAATGTTGAAGATATCTCAACCAAAGACTGAAAATTGAAAAACATTTTACCTGCTTGAAGACAAGTGAACAATTCATGCTCGATTGATTGACCGGTAAAAGTTGCAAAGTTTTATTTGACTGAGCGAAAATAATTGATGTAGAGAGATTTTGAATGTGGAATTCTTTAACAAATGAATTTTAATTTTTACAACTACGATATGACAATTATGAAAATAGATTGTTGACCGGGGGAATCTAGCTCAGGATGGTCGAGCGGGCTCGACTTAGCATGCGAGCCGGTAACTGGGATCTGATACCTCCGCCAGGTTTCTCTCTCGTTTCGCTTTCCCAGGTTTCCTTCTCCAATTTTTTTGGAAAATAATTCGAATATTTTTCCACCCCAAAGCTTATAAGAGAAAATCATCTAATATTCATCTCTATATCAAAACAAATATTATTGAAAATTTTTCGCGCTTTAAAATTAAACTTTCGTTTTTTCGATGACTTTGTTTTACATTGTTGTTTTGTGGAGAATGTGGTGAAAAAATTCAACACAAAAAAGCTTTTGAAAAAATATGAAACCATTTTAACTACCCTCTTGGATGCCAAGTGAATAAGAATTGTCATCTTGAATTCGATGTTGGTAGGCTGGTAAAAGTTTGCAAAGTTTTATTTGACTTGAGCAAAATAACTGTTGACTGGTAGAGGGATTTTGAATGTGAAAGTTTGTTACCAATGTGAATTTAATTTTTAAAACAATCAAATAATTTATAAATAGATTGTTGACGGGGAACTAGCTCAGATGGTAGAGCGCTTCCGCTTAGCGACTTCGAGGTATCCGGGAGCGATAACCCGTTTCTCAGCTATTTTTTGAAAAATTCAAAATATTTTCTTTACTCGAGGAAAAATCATAATATTCATCTATTGAAAATTTACGTTTAAACTTTCGATGATTGTTTCTACGAATTGTAAAAAAATGTGAAAAATCATCAAACAACGTGAAAATATGAAAAGACACTTTTATTTGAATGACAAGTGCCAAGATTCATGATGATTGATTTGACGTAAAAGTCTGCAAAGTTTTATTTGATTGAGCAAAAGTAATGTTATTAGAGAGATTTTGAATGTAGCAGTTTTTTTTAAAAATGACATTTAATTTTTACAAATCAAATGAAATTATGAAATAGATTGCCGGGGATCTACTCAGTGGTAGATGCGGCTCGCTTAGCATTGCGAGAGCGTACCTGGGATCGAATACCCAGGTTCTCCCTCTCCAAATTTTTTTTGAAAAATCAAATATGTTATGTACTTACACGGAAAAATCATTAATTATCTATTTGAAATACGTGTTAAACTTTGCCGAAGAAGACATTGAGTTTAGTAGGAAAGTGAAAGAATCTGGCAACAGACTGCAAAAGATGTGAAAAAGCATTAACTGTTGATACAATGGATGTGCATTGATGTGATTAGTACGGGTACGTAAAAGTGCAGGGCATAAGAGTTTTATTTGATTGGCATTAGACAATGGTAAATGCTGGGAAACAAGAGTGCTAACCGCACGTCAAGATGAGATATGATCGTACGTCTTAGGATGAGATTTTGAATGGGTGTTCTTAAACATGGCAACTTAATTTTTTAAGCAAAATCAACAGATGATTATGTGAAATAGGATGGTTGACCGTCGGTTGGGACTCAGCTCAAGATGGTAGAAGCGCTCGCCTTAGTTTTTCTATTTTTCACTATGACAAGCTTAGGGGGGGAAAGCGGGGTGAGGGGTACAGGGCAATTAAAAAAATTTCCATACAAATACTATTTTTATATGACTTTATTTGGAATTGAGAAAACAATCAAAGGAATCGTATTCTGCCGGAATGACTGAAAAGTCTTATTATAGCTAATTGTGTAATAATATGTAAAAGATATTAATTTTAATTATTAATAATATTAAATTATATAGTAAGGGAATTATAGTAAATCCATAACTAAAAATAAGTTTAGCCTAACTAATATAAAGTGTTACATATAAAAATCATCTACTTACAACTAACTAGAAACTTTATAAGTTAATAAGTAACATGGCTCTCGAAATCTAAAAATGTATAATTAATATTTAAGTTTTTTCAAATCAACTGTGTAATGAAATTGAAAGAAACAATGATCTCTAAAAGCACACCAAGAGCGCGACCACCGTCAAGGAATCTATTTAGTAAAATAATAGATGCAATGTGATTACATGAATGCGCTTTGTATGACGAAAACCATCACTAAATTTAGAAGAAAGTCCCGCTATAGTAATCATTGCACGAAATGTTAATTGTCAGCACTTTGTACGCATCTTTATTCATCTTGATTATTTATATGTATTAATTTATTATAAAGATTCTATTAAATTAGATCTATAAATCTTGATAATAAAAAAAGCCGTCACAGAAATTCCATATAAAGTTGTAATCCGACCGTTCCTTACCCAAACCTATCAGTAAAAATGTAGTGAAGGCTTAATAAACAAAGCAGTCGCCTCCAGATTCACATGAAATCTTTTTATCCCAAAAAAATGTTGATCAACTGTCTGTAATCAATTTAATCCACTTCAGGCCTGTGACAATCGGCACTTCACATTGTCAATGAAAAATTTTTTAGAACAACTCCATAAAGTAATCTCAAGATAGAAACAACTTAAAAATAAAATATTTCATCCAATTGTTGTCGTACTGATGTTATCAACTGTCCAAAGTAATACTTTCTGTTTTATTTATTTATTTAATTTGTATTAATTTCTAGTTAACTCATTTACTCAAATGACACATCTGTGTTGACAAAAAGTCTTACCTGACTTGTTTCTACTAACTAAAGTGCCAGGCTATTTGTATTTTGAAATTTATTATACATCAGCCATAAACAACTGTCCAGAAAAAGCAAATTATTTAGAAATAGTCTTATTAGAAAAACAGGAAACAGAAACATTTCGATCCAACTGGTGAACGAACAAAGACTGGTCTAGACATGATTTATATACTAAAAACATACATATATTAATGAATTCTTTAGGAACATGAATATATTACTGTTGATAGTCAAGAATCAATTCGTTGAACTATATAGTAAGTGCTGAGTCGCTTAACATTATGAATAAAAAATGCTCATAAATATCAAATAAATAATACATATAATGTTGAGACAATGTTGAAAACTTGGAATAAGAACTTTTATCATGAATAAAGATATGAAAATTTATTTAAAATAGTTCTTCCCCGATAATTTGAAAAATTTAAGATGTGTTATAGTAATGTCAAAAATACATAACTATAATGTTTAATTAAATTGAAATCAATTTAATAGAAAAATATTTATACCTAAGATACGAAAATTTAAATATTGATAATTATAGATTCTTTTAAAATATTTATGTCAATATATGTTCACGATTTGATTAGCATTAAACATGATATATGATAGCCACACGAATAGTTGAATTGGACTACACGTCGAAACGATACCTTAAAATTTTCCAATTGCATATATAACAAAGCGTTCCAACCAAATATTTTCGAATAAAAATCAAATTGTTATACATGTCTTTATTGTATGTATTCCTTTAATCCGAATTTCGAACTTGCTTTTTTGCGTCTTTTCTTACCAAGATCTCAATTCCTGAAAAAGGTACAAAGTTCATAAAAAATGTCGGCGATATAAAAGAACAAACAAATAAAGAAATTTATATAGCAATATATCGAACAATAAATTGATTCGAAGCTTTAAATGAAATGAGCGAGAAAAAGTTACTAGTAGTTGAATAATTGATTGAGTGTTTGAAAATTTTAAGATTGAATGCAAACATGTTTTTCAGTATGTATTTTTAACAAAGATGTTTATAATGTTGAGATATAAATCATGATGTTGAAGTTAAAAATATCAATATTTTGCAAATAAAATTAAAAATTTTAGGATAAGATATAAACTAAATGAAAATTCATATCGAGTGATCGATTATTTCCATTTAATTTCGTTGGATAAACAAATATCTTGTGTTATCGTTTGTTGGGCTGAATAAAATTTTATGATATATGACAAATATAGTGTGAATAATAAGTACGGCTGAGAAGTTCTACACTCATCTATAAGATAAAAATAAAAAAGTTGATTTAAAATATCTTTTTTTCGCTACTATCATAGTGAAACAAATTTTTGCCATGTCTAGTGACTTCATCTTCAGAGTTGATCAGAAATAAAATAGCTAAATAACTGTGCTTACACAAAAAAATATTATTTCAAGTCATTTGACTTCAAATTAAAACTCAATTAAAAACATATTCAATAAAAACAACAATACACAGTAATTTAATGTATCAAACCTTTCTGATGAGTAAATGTAGCCAGATCTATGCCAAAACATAGAAAATAATCTAAATCAACACAATCAACAAAATAGAATTTAAACACAAGCACCATTGATGCTAGCCCAAATACAAAAACAAGACAACAATTGGGGCCTACAAATGCATGTGTGAGTAAAAATACTTATGACATAGAAATAAATGTAACTGAATTAAATAACATGGCAGCAACATATGTAATGAAACATAATATATGAAACTTGCAGACCAACCAAACAAGAACAAGACATCTCAACAGAAAGAAAGGAGTCTCAAACAATTTTGTACAAACACAGAAACTTACCACAACTAAAATCTAATATAGCACGAATAACACTAGGAACAGCCTACATTTGCTACACTTCGCAGAAAGAAACAATGAGAGTAATAAATTAAAGAAATAAACTAAAACAATGTAAAAAAAAAATAATAAAGAAAAAAGCAAAAACTTCTTTCATTATTATTAATTTTTAAAACATTCGAAATTTTAAAATTTAATTACAAAGCAGAAAAGAAATGTTCAAGATCTGAATCTATAAAATGTTAAATTTGAAAAAAACGAATTATTTGAAAATTATTATGAATGCGATGAAATCGTCTAAGATTTTCAGTTATTGATTAAAAAGTTGAAAAAGAACTTTTTAACAAAAATTTTAAAAAACATTTAGTGAAAAAATAAAATCACTATTATAATTATTAATCCATTTTGATTATCATAACTTTTAAGATATTATCGTATTTATTTTGAATACATTTTTTAAAGATTAATTAAATGGATAAAATATGAAAGAGCAAAAACCAAAAATTTAATTAAAGAAATGAAGTAGAAGTTATATAATATATTATAATAGATTCCACCAACAAAATCTAATAAAATAATTGAAAATAAGAAGAATATGTTATTATTTTGTTAGTATAAATTAGTCAATAAAGTTATATTTCCATAATTAATTCCAGAGTCATGATAATGAGAACAGATTGATCAATGACTAATTAATATACTTAACTTATTGTTCTTTCATCTTCAATGATGAAATAAGTATAAAGTATAATTTAAACTTTTACCCACTTGAGAAACAATGTCATAAATTACCAAAACTTTTTAAATTAAAGTTACATCATATTTCTACAATATTTATAAAGCGCAACATATAATCTCTTCTAAAAATTGCTTACTACTCTTTAACCATTTACTTCTTATACTACTTAGCAACAGTAGAACTGTTGATTTCAACTCTACAATGAAATGAATCTCCTTATCTTATAGGTACATATTGAACCATTCTCTCCCTGTGGGCCACCGACGAAAAACAAACCCTTTCTTCGTGAATATCCCTGTCACGCCGTTTTCTCCCTTCACCTTTTGCAATTTTTTTCAACTGTCCCCTTTTGAAGTTCATATAACTGATTCCCTAGAGCAACCATTTTGAGAGTCGTCTGAGAATACTTACCGATCTTGAATGCAATATAACCTAATCTGCTTCCCCACCAGAATTTTTTTTGGAATTTTGTGACAGACGTCATGACAGCAAAGCCTTAGCTAAATCATAATTCTTCGTATAGAAATGTTCTCAGTGTACTTAAGTATGTGTAATGTGTCTCTTATGTGCCAAATCGTCTTTCTACCCGCCATTCGATGGTTGTAAGGAGAACTGAACTCTTGTATAATATTGTAAAACTATGCAACTATTCCCTTGACATATTACTTACGATACTGCTAATTATGTAAACAGGTCGATAAACACTCCCGTGATATATAGTTCCATATTACAAATCTCACTATTTATTTTAAAAAAACTTGGGCGGCGTACTTTGTAACGTTATATACTTTTGTTGTCCTTCTTGCGAGCGATATCAATATTCAGTTTACACAAATCACGTATATCAAAATTATTAATAGTCTCTACATTGCGAACCAAAAGTTAATAACGTGTTCCATATGAACAAAAAATTCAACAACTCTTCTTACACTTCATCAATCAACGGACTGGTAGAAAAGAATCGATGCGAAGCATAATTTTAAGTGACCGGATAATAAATGTTTATTTAAATCGGTATATTTTTTGTAAAACGTTGAATATAGTGAATACTAACATACTGAAACGGGCTTTTCAATATCCAAATATGAGGCACAGCTTATAGTAGATCATATATTTGACTGTTTAAAAAGTCGAAATATTTAAAATTTATTTTTAAGTCAAAAGAGATTTTCGAAATATTCTGTGTTACGCAATCAAACTGAACCGAAAATACATCAAAAGCTGCTCGAACATATAGACCATACATTGTCATCATTCGCTGTCGCACCAGAGGTTGAATCAGTATCAATAACACAAACGCTCACCACAGTGGAAGCCGGGGCCGCAATTGCATAAGACGATGTAAAGCATGAAGAATTAAATCCTTGCTAAGCTTCGAAGAAACCTAGCGTGATTAATAAAAAATATTGTATGCAAAGTTTTTCTCTTTCTTTCATAACAAAAGATACTGGTGAAAGTCGGTTCGATTTCATAAATCGTAGAAAGGGGTAATTCAAAAATGACACATTAAAGTGGTCGTATAAAATTTAAAAAAGTAGGGCACTCGATATATGTAATGATATTTTCTGATTCTAAATACTTAATTGTCGTTGAAATTGTGTGCAAATAAATAAACTGATTTGTAGAATATGGGCAGTTATAAATTAGAGTTTGATTAGTAAAAGAGAGTCTATTGGGTCAATAAACATGGGCAATCGTTAATTTGGGGTGTGGGGTGTGCCAGGCCACGCAAGGATCATAACTATATGATGTGGCAGGTCCGATCGCCATTCATTTTGACAGTACCTTATGCTACTTAATTTTAGATAGTTTCTTGTATTTCTCTTTGCATAGAACGGCAGGATATATTTGATCGTAGAAGAATCAGCAATATCTCTGAGAGCCTTAGATTGTGCATTAGAAAAGAAATTGTCCCAATCTAAAGCGGTTTCACAGAGATAATGACAGAGGTAAAATAATTAAAGATGGTGCAGTCAAATGGGATAGTAGAGCAGACTATTCGAAACAAAAGAATTCTTTAATCTGTACTAGTTTCCACTTGTCGTTGTGAACACACTTGTTCTGTATCAAGATAATAAGCAAGCTATAGGTAGAATTGTAAATGTGACTCAAATCTTATTTTCTTTATCGCATTGATTGTACAAAGTTTGGAAACAAGTACTATGTAAACGTTATTACTGCCTGATGGAGAAGTTTTAATTCAATCATATCTATATGTTCACAGCAGGGGTTGTCGTGTGTGTGTTCACCTTTTAATCCTCTTTTCCACGGTTTGATTAACTGTTAGTTTCTTGAGTTTCAGCAACTCCTTTTTTCATTGCATTTTACAACTTGTTTTCATTCTCAACTCGTTCATATATTCTGAGCTATAATTAATTTAGGTCAGTATCAGAGCGCAGGCCGAGAGATTCCAGGGGGTATCATGTAAACACTCTATGTTGTATTAAGCGACAATATACAGGTCATTTTTGACTTCACGATGTCGCTCAGTCTTTTTTAGGGGTGAACGCACTAGTTATGAGCGCGCAACGACACTTTTTCTTTATATTTGTAATTTATTATATTTTTTTATTTTGTCCGTCGTATACGAATGGTCGTAAGTCGAATTCTACTGTATATATATATAGTTAAGTTAAATTTTCACTAATTTAGTATAATTGTAAATATTATATATAACATTATTTTGAAAAAGTTTGATTCAATACATGTTTAGTTCTATGTATAATTCATAACCCATAATAAGGGTTTTAAATAGACTAGAGTTTCTATAGTAATACACCAAGTTTCCAATATTTACGGAGACTTCGCGAAGGTTGTTTTTTGAAACAAATCTCCTATTAATTGATATCTTTTATCAGATATTAAACGTTTAATTGGGTGTACCTTTGCTCATAGTTTAAGAGTGAATTCACAATTAATTCAGTGATACTTAACGGCATGAATAAGCATGCGTTTTCGATTTTTATTATTAAACCAGCACTTGCACAAAATTAAATGATTTTATAAATAAGTGCCGAACTACGAATTGTTTAAAGTCGGTTTAATATAATTTTTAATATATAGTAAATTACAATTTAATATCTTTAATTAAGAGTCGTCATATTTTCTAATTTTTGTTTTGTTTGTCGGATCATGATTTGGAGGGCGTTTGGTTTATCGATGTGGGAATTTGCAACAATGGTGAACAATCGAGCTTTAACATTCAGAAAATTTGCATTTTCGGAATATCAATGTTTCTTGCTAAATAGCAAAACTTGTACAGATTAATTATTTTCATCATTTTAATTAATTTAATTCGCTGGGTCGAAATGTAAAAACAGGAGCGTTGTCGATTCGTTAATGTTAAAATATATCTTTATTTTACATAGTTCAAATTTTATTCAGATATTTCCCTTTTGTAAGAGTCAAATATATTAACATGGCTGCCAGTTATGAATTTCATTTTCAGTTAGTTTGAGAGTTTATTTGGTGCCTGGTAGTATGACTGCCTACATGTTCTAGTTAGCCTGTCTCTACCTAAATATAAAAATTGCTTTGAAACATATTAAGTATACAAAGATTGATTAATTAATTAAATAATAATTATAAACTTTTTAAAAGTGTTTTCATGATGACAAATCGTATTTTCAAAAAAGATGAAGAAGTCCAATGCACACAATGCAATTCCATTCAGACTATAGGCTGGAACAATCTACCTCAATGAAGAAAATCTTTTTGTCTCTTACAAAATATTTCGACTGTAGATGTCAAGCATGATTGTATTAAATAGAATTTTTGTATTAGTTAAGATCATTATTCTTGGTAAATCACAATACTAATAAGGCCGGCAATCCCGTCTATTTAGAAATTTCGTTACATGTTTACGTTATTTCAAATTCCAAGATTTATTTACAATAAACATTATAAATTTTAGAGAATGGCTTGAATTTATTTCAACATCTATGTCTAATTAAACTCTGGGTAAAATTTTAAACTATTAAAAAATAGACGGCATTTACGGCTCAGCTCCGTTTTAAAGTATTCTAATCTTCAAAGAAATGTCCAATTCGACAATAAAAACATAGAAGACAGTTGTGCAGAGGTGGTGAGTTTTGGGGATACGTCAAAATTTCTTTGACCAACTCGTTGTACTTCTGCAGCGTATTGAGCATTGTGAAACGGCTATTATGGCAGCACAATTACGCCCTTTCTGTTGATCAATTCTGACTAATAGCGTTGCAAATTTCTATGCATTTTCCGATCTGCTGCAGTAAATATTTTTGCGGTAATACATTTTGGCCTCGATTCAGGAGAATGCGGAGTAGTCAGCAGGGCCTTAGGACCGCCAAAACAGTCAACATAATCTTTTTGTGTAAGTTTGTGCTAGAAATGTTTCAGAGATCCTCACGATCCTCTATTGTTGCGCGAACGTCGCCGCATTGTCCAAAATATCTATTTCTTATGCACGAGCATGAATTTGATGAATGGTCATTGTTGTTTATTGTGAAAACCTATGAGAGCCATAATTTCAATACGACGATTTTTTGTCTTTTCGAGAGATTATGTGGCCCGACTTATCCATCATTTTCATCGTTCAATTTCCTCAAATGTGCTAAGTGCTCTGGAATGCCGAGTTTCTTTGCACTCTCTGGGTGTGTTGGATGGAATCACACACCTCGATTATCTCCTTAATTGCTATTTTAATAACGATAGACTCGCTACCCTCCCATCTTAAGGGTCCTAATCCTCGTTGGTACAAACTGTTCTACAAACGTTTGCTCCATATTTGATAACAGTTTCTAAACCTATATGAAATTAATTTTGAGCCGTTCAGTGCTGTTGTGGTTCCTAATTCAATTTACGCCCATTCTAGTTCTTACCTTATTTTTCTTACATTCTCTATATATTTTCATTTAATTTCTCATTATCTTCTCATTTGTAATTTCCAAATTCTGATCTCAATTTAAGTCGTCTTGATTTCGTTCCCATTTATACTCTTCCCACTTTACACTAATCCCAATTTCTTTCATAATCTTTCAATTCACATGCATTAATTTCGAACTCTCACAAACTTCACATAATTTCAATTCCTAATTCAACCAATCAATTCTGAACAAAATGTCACTAACTTCTTTCTTTTAGATCACTCAAATAATATATTTGAATTTCTACTATTCTACATGGTCCATATTTCTTTCTTTCTCTGCAACTCGGCATCATCTTTCAACATCATACTCGCTTAATTTTTCTGTAATTCTAAAGTCATTCTTAGTCCTGCTTTCGTATCTCTCGACAATTATCTTCATTGCTGTTTTAATTTTACTCTTATCTCTTTCTTGAGATTCTTATCTTGGCTCACACCACACCTTTTTATCATCCACACACCACAACAGCGAACAACACGAGAGTTAAACTTCCTGCTAATTACGAAAAACATAGTAGAGTATCTACTTCACCATGTGATCTATTATTATTATCCAATCATTCATCATCGTTCCTACTCATTTTCTTCCTGCTCTCCTTTTCAGCCTGTTCACAATTTTTAATTTATATCATTCATTCTTACAATTTCATTTTAATGATTTTCGTAGTCTAAATACACACAACACAACAACGATTACATTTCTAATACCATATCACAAAATCACCAATATTAGTTACACATGTATGTACTTGATTACAATGTATTATCATTAAAAGTATGGACAAGTTACCTATTTTATATCATAAGGCGTTATTCCTTTTATACCGAAAATACTATAACGCATCTATTATCTCGCAAGAATTATACTTACATACATCATGGACGGGACTCAATAAGTGTGACATCACATTATCAGTTTAATGTTTCAACTAATTAGCGAGATTATTAATAAGGTGTCGAATATCGCAATGTTATACAATCCAAAATAATTAAATAGTTACATTTGGCATGATTTGAATTGTAATCGACAAAAACTGAAAATTTACATATTAATCATCAGTGAACCAATTATATTCATGGAGGCAGCATTTTTCTACCGTTGAAAAATAAAGAATGAGGTTCATAAATATAATTATTATTTTATATTTGCGTTTGTTCTTCTGTTCATAAGCATCGCTTGGTTTTTTTTTTTTTGTCATTTTTTTAACTCAAACCACATATTTTGGATATTAAACTCTCAATGAACGAAATTAGTTAATCGATAATACACATTTATGCTAGAAAATATTTCGATAAACAACACCGTTCACGAGAAAAGGCGCTTAAAGGGCACTTTTTTCAGTATTTTCGCCCATATTTCAAAAAAGTATTAGAATATTCTTCCAAATAGTTTTGAGGACACTGTTTGCGTCCCTTTCTAGGACCACGCTTTTCTTCCAGGAGTTAAAATTTGCGTCTCATCATCGAACCTGGATATGACTTTGTCTAATTCCTGGATATGCCTTGGTCGTTGATGAGATACGGCTTACTTGAAAATGAAAAAATTTACCTATCTCTATGTGCATGTTCCCCCCAACGGGTGTTGCCGCGGCTACACCTGGGTTGCCGCGGTAGGCTGCTAAGCTAGATGTGTCTGCCACAGCTTTTTACCTTAACGAAAAGATGTAATAAAAATAAAACTAACACAATATCAAATTTTTAACTAAAAAATGTCTCTCTTTGAAGCAAAATCAACAAAAAATAAAACATCGCAAAGGGAGCTAAACAAAATCAACTAAAAATTAGCTTTTTAAATATTCTTTAAAATCATAAATTTAGTGATATCGCAATTATTTCGATTTGGTATTGTTGTGCCGCGAGTTTTTAAAATTTTTTTAGTGGTCCGCGTTGCGCAAAGAACCGTTCGAGAAAACACTTGCTCCTGGATTGGTTACGATTGTTCTTTCATGAGTTTTTTTCACCTTTGCATGCACGTTGTACAACAACTTTCATGTACAATGTAATTCTCACCATGTTAAATGTGAGTTTATCATAAGCTTATTTCAAATAAAATCCATTATTTGATTGTCAAGTTCGGTTTTTATGCATGTGATTATATCACATATTTTCCAAAAGTGAATCTCGCGATCTAACTTGTGGAACAATCGAGCGGAGGCGATGCGACGAAGCCGAGCGAAGCCGCGCGAAGCCCGAGGGAATGTTTCTAGTGTTTATATAATGTGTTAAATATCTTTTAATAATGAAAGAATTTATTAATTTTTTAATCGTGAAATGTAACTTTTTCATATATAATACCTGTTCTCCAAGTTTCTTCGTTGTATTATGTGAAGGAAGATTCGATGGAAAGAGTACCTTTACTAGCAGGTGCGTTCTAACTTATATGCCACGGGTCCAAACCACTCTAAAACTGAATACGCGGGTAGTGATGATATGCGAGACGAGCACTCAAGCAGAAGAACGCGCTAGTCTGACAGATACTCAAGTTGTAAAAACTGATCCGGTGCTGAGGATTAGGCAAGTAGCAGCGACGTGGCGGACCTGCAGTAAAGATTTGTGTAAACAAGATACGTGATCTTTAATACTAAGAAAAAGCGTTATAAACAAACAAGCGCGATAATCGTTAGCGAGGGTTACACGTGATGTGTATGTTCGCATACATCGTCTTTAATGAGCGGAAATGGGACGCTGATAGAAGCAGTAACAATATCTGTATTGCATAGTTCATACTGAGTTCAAGCCTGCTCCACAAGCTCCTTCAATGTCATCGGTGTCAAGAGAGCTTCGCTCTTTATTTAAAGGCTGGCGCCTTTGGATGAGGCTTGGAAGTTCTCGCTTCTTGAATCAGAGACGATGGACGAAGATTTTTAAACGTATATTTTATAGAGTAGGCCATTTATAAAATAAGTGTTTATAGAGAGAGGTTAATCTTT
>JACMZG010001169.1:0-12003 GCA_018340805.1 Microvelia longipes | reverse complement strand
ACATCAGCATCATATCTTCAAGACACTTTTATAGTAGAAATTGACACCGCTCACAAATATAAAGGCAGTTAATAATAGGCCATTTTATACTCAGTGTACATGATAATTTAGAAATATGATTTAGAAATTAAAAAGTTTAGTTATATTAGACTGAAAATCTTATCTAGTTTAAACACTTTAATTCTAATCTTTTTCTCCAATATACATACTCTGAACTAATTTTTTACTCACATGCACCGCTAATTAATTTATCTTATGTGACTCACTTTTTTTTATTTTTATAGTTTCAGTTTCTCCAGAGATGATAAATCCCCGTTATCTAAATTTTCTTGCAATACTAAAGCAAACATCCTGTAGTGCAAAAATAAGGAGTATTTCAAGCCAAGGTGCGTGAAGTTGAATTCTCATTTGTCAACAGACCTGGCTCGTATCAGGTCTAAATCGTATTGGTAATGTTCAGTTAACCCTGATTTAGTTTTACCAGTTCGTTTTTCAACTCCAGCATTGTATCTTTTACTAACTGCGAAAAGAAGGTTTTGTGACATTTCAGTTTATGCAAATATTTGAATAAATTTAAACGAATAATTTTAAATTAATTTTAACTTTTATTTATTATTTTTACTTAACTAATTGTGAACAAATCTAATTGTACTCTAATTTTTAAATTACATTAGTCAAAATTATTTAAAGTTTCAATATTAAACATATGGGTATGTTTTTAATATTAATTTTCATTTCATGAGAGAAAAAACATTCAGTTCTATCCTGTAATTAATTTTAAATTCAGTTCACTCCTTTAATTAATTTAAATATAATATAATAGAAATTTAAAATGATATTTTTACTATTCTGTTTTGTAATACCACATGCTATTTGTGACGGAATCTTAAATATCGGAAAGTTTACTGCTCCGACCAGGCGATGAAGCCGTTTTGGTGCGAGTCTGATTTCTTCGATTTTAATAATCGTTTCTGGATCAGAAGACTAGAAGATGGAACTAAAGAAAATTTGGGTAAAAATAATCAAGTGGTGGATTATTCCCTTATTCATCGATTTATACTATCGAATTTTATTGCTTTTAGACCAAATATTGGTAAGAGAGTTCAGAGATATTCGTTGACAATTAAGAATACAAAAGAAAGATGCAGGTAAGTAAAGTCACTACATATGTATGTAATGTATGTAATGTATGTCCAAGAGCCAGGCTTAAAAAATGTTACTCATTTTGTACTACTTCAAACCAAATATATATACCTTAAATTATGAGGAAAAGCATAGTCTGCCTATCTAGAGTGGAGCCTTTCATATGATTGCGCAGGCTCAAAATTTTATAAAATCACACTAATTCCAGTTTTTCTTGCAATAAGTGCTCTCTGCAAGTCGTGTGCGAAACATGAAGAGATCATTTTTAAAGCTGGTGAAATTTCCTATAAAACGATTTCCTATAAATCTCAAAATCGGATAAATTAAACTAAGTTTTGACAATTTAAATACCAAAAAATGCACAAAAAGTCAATATTTTCTCAAAGAAATTCGCTGACTTTACATAAATTAACAATTTTTTGGTGTTTTTGAAAGAACCATAAACTTTGGTTGTAGTCGATTCGATTTGATGATTAAACACTCGTTTTATATGAAAATTTTATGAGCTTTAAAAAATATTCCTTCGTGTTTTGCACAAGACTTACAGAGAGCCACTTATTGCAAGAGAACTGGGATTAGTGCGACTTTTTAATTTTTGATCATATGAGACTCCACTGATAGGCAGACTATGCGTTTCCTTCATAATTAAAGGTATATTTTCAGAATAATTTAGTTCGAAGTAGTACAAAATGAGTCACATTTTTTCAGGTCCGGCTCTGCACTATGATATTGACAAATGAATTTAGTTTTATTATTTAGTATAATTAATTAATTTTCCTCTTCCTCGTGTTTATGTTGTAGGAATATTATACTGGAAATTATTGTGTTTGCATAAAATCTGAGACCGAAATTTTCACCAATTTATCCGTTTAAGATGTTTTAAACCTCTTTTGTGGTTTCCATAAAGTTTTCTGTTTGTAGTTGTGTGTTTTTTTATATACAAGAGAGCCCTTCGTCCTCTTAGCAACTTCGCCACGCGGCGTCGGCACTGGGGGATGCTTCGCGGCCACATGGTTGATGTACTTTATCAGTCGTCATATTACTGGTTTATATAAGTAGCATACTGCCGCGATATAAGCGAATTTTCAAATTTATTAGTCAAAACACTTTATTTCCCTACAATTAATAATGTGATTTGTTTTTTATGTCAATTAATAACATGTTTCGCTTGACATATATATATGTCAATCAATAAAACCGGAACTAAAACTGATAATACTATGAAACTTGTATAGAGACTGTCAACTAAAATGATCGTATAGAGTGACAAATACAGATAAGGAATAAAAAATGATGGCATTGGTAGCAGGCCTGTAGCCAGCCAAAACTCGTGGGGTGGGGGGCGAAACTAATCCCTGAGGGGGGGCGAAATTCACACATCTACAAGGGAATTCCACTAAAATCTACTTCGTCAGAGTAGATTACACATACAGGCCACAGGTACAGGAGTAGATGACAGGTACAGGCCACAGAGTACAACAGTAGATACAGGTACAGGTACAGGTACAGGAGTAGAGTAGATTACAGATAGGGGCCAGGGGTATCACCCTCCCGGCTCCTATCTGGCCCCCTTTCTTTCCTCTACCTGGCTACAGGCCTGATTGTTAGTGATAAAATAAATTAAAAGAATGACCTTGTGGGTCCTCTATAGTTTGTTATAAGTATATTAATTTTAACCAATATATTTGTTACAGGTACATATGAATGTCAATATCAACTAAATAATAACACTGTTGTTAATAGAAGAACAACTTTAATTGTATTTCCTCAACGAGGGTATAAGGAGCAAATATCACTCATTCAAGGTGAAACAGCTGATTTGCAGTGCTACCAAGATAAATATCAAATATTCAACATAATATGGTGGAAAAATAACAACCAACCACTACCGGACGGAAGTAGATTGGAGTACAACAGATTAATCATCCCATCTACGACTTTCGATGACTCAGGAATTTATACTTGTAAAGCCGAGTACTATCAAAACTCTGATATTAAAAATACGACATCCAAATCAGTAATATTAAATATAATTCCAGAATTGGATGTAAAAGTTAAAAATAATTATATTACTAGACCTTTAGGGGATTCAATTAATTTAACGTGTATTATATACAGTAAAATACCTGTAAATGTAACATGGATCAAGGATAGTCAAGTTACCAATAAATATAAAACATTTATACACCAGAATAAAGTTAAAACTGATTTTATTAAGAATTCAGTTGTGGTGGCAGAACTGTTTGTAAGTATTATAGAGGCAGAGGATTATGGGAGTTATAAATGTATTGTTGAAAATAGTTTTAATAAAATAATCAAAGGAATAGAACTTTTACCGACTTACTCTGGAATTAATGATGCTAAACCAACCCTACAGGATTTAGAAGAGATTGAAGATAATTAAAATTTGTAGAAAAAATAATTTTGTATAATTTTTGTATATTTTAAAAATTATTTGATTTAATGACAAAACAGTTGTTATAAACCCTTGAGATATTATTACTAGAGGCCCTACAGGTTAAAATTTGAAACATCGAATAAGTAACCTCAACAACCTTCGTTTTAAATATAATCAAATAATCAGTACAAAATTATCATAAATTATGTAGTAGAACGTTAAAAGTAGTTTTAATGAGGTTACACAGAGCCCCTGAGAGCCCCAAAAAGATGTTTCATTCCACTAAATCTATTAAGATTCTCTAGCATTTCTATGTTATAATCATTTTGCTTTATAAAATCAACAATGACTATAATAGTTTTTAGATTTACCTGCGTCTTACACAACAGATTAAAATGTTTAAACGAAAAGGAGACATTATTCAATAAAATTAATTTATTTTAAATTATAATTTTGAACTACAAGTATGTACAGACTTATTCTTTTGGTACAGCTTCGTATATGTCGATCCCATTTGAGTCACTTTCGGGCTTAAATTGTCCAACTGTACAGGTATTACATCAAAATAAGTTAAAAATTATACATAAACAAATTAAGTATTGTAAATTATATATATATAAAACAATATATATAAAATAATAAATATAACAATTAAAAAAAACCAAGTTATGTTTCCAATAACCTTATAATACTCTCCCGTAAAGTTGGCTGCATTGTGGAGTCCATCTTATAATCCAAGAGGTTTGCAATAAAATACGTCTCTCCACCAATTATTTTATATATTAAAGAGCAGGCTTTCGGCTGCATCCAGCCACCATCAGTCTAGACGAGTGTTTGGTAGCAGGAAGTACCGATATCAGAGGTAACCAGCACACTCCTCTGGTGTGCTGGTTACCTCTGATATCGGTACTTCCTGCTACCAAACACTCGTCTAGACTGATGATGGCTGGATGCAGCCGAATCCGAGCCGATATCAGAGGTAACCAGCACACTCCTCTGGTGTGCTGGTTACCTCTGATATCGGTACTTCCTGCTACCAAACACTCGTCTAGACTGATGATGGCTGGATGCAGCCGAATCCGAGCCGATATCAGAGGTAACCAGCACACTCCTCTGGTGTGCTGGTTACCTCTGATATCGGTACTTCCTGCTACCAAACACTCGTCTAGACTGATAATGGCTGGATGCAGCCGAAAGCTAGCTCTTTAATATATAAAATAATTGGTAAAGAGACGTATTTTATTGCAAACCTCTTGGACTTATAACACTATATATATAGAAGGAGCATAACTGATAACAGCAAAGTCAGTTCACTGGTGGTCTTAAGTAATGCTGCCACCCTAACAATATACAATTTCCTTATAACAAAGTTGGCAATACTTCCGATTGCTGAATTAGTATGTTCTATTATGAATTAATGATTGATTATTCATAAAATTATATTTTAACATTTTTGATTAAAATTATGTTAAAATTAGTCCTCGTCAACTAAATGTAGATTCTCGTATACCTCTACCCTTTTGTCATCTATAGGACTGATTTTATTAAATACACAGCAGGTTTTTTAAGTTATTATATGTAGAGCATTATATTAGAGCATTTTACCCTATTTCTTAGCAGATTTTTTTCTTGCCCTTTAGAGGCGAGAAACAATAAATAATGTTATATTTACGTACAGGGAAAAACGCAAGGTCGTGATGTCCCCAGAGAGTTCACTCTTATTTTTAAATCTGATTCTCTTTAAGCGTCGTTTCCCCAACTAACACTAAGAAACATAATGTCAGTGCACTAAAATCAGGTCACCAACAAAACTATTTTTAACGTTTGGTCTTCAAGATCAAAAACACTTAACAGACAAAATAAGACAAGAGACATGAATCTATAGAACATAATAAACGCTCTTTCAAACAACTCAATATTTATTCTCGTTCATTTTTTAAAATGAAAATTATAATTCTAAGAAAATTATTAAATACATGCGTATGAGGATGAATATATATATATATTTTTAAAAAGCGTATACTCTTCTGTCGACAATAATTTATGGTTTAAGGTTGAGGGCAAATTTACTTTGGAATTGTTGATTTCTCGCTCAGCAATGCATTTCTCGCTCAGCAATGCATTTCTCGCTCAGCAATGCATCTCTTGCTTGACTCATTTCTTAACGTTTGTTCAGTCTGATATATGATCAGTAACACTTTGACTATTAGGTATTTTTAGCGAATGTTCATTATGAAAATGACGCTTATGAGGTTGTTCGGATGACGGAAGTTGAGGGTTGGAGTGAGCGGAATCGGTTCCTATTGGCTTCCTGATAACAAAAAATGTGTCCGAATATATATATGGATATTATATATATATATATATATATATATATATATATATATATATATATATATATATATATATAATATATATATATATATATATATATATTATATATATATATATATATATATATATATATATATATATATATATATATATATATATATGTATATATATATATATATATTATATATATATATAATATATATATATAATATATATATTATATATATATATATATAATATATATATATAATATATATATATATATTTATATATATATATATATGTGTGTGTGTGTGTGTATGTAAGAGTTTCTACCCTTTCGTATGGTGAACGATAACTCTTGAAGGCGTTCTCTAATTGAAACGAAACTTTGCAGATCGCGAGATGTCGTGGAGGTTACGAGGCCTATTGTTTTTAAAAACAATATGACGTCATCAATCAAAGTTATGACGTCATGAAAAAATTTTTTGAAACTTGAAATGGCTTCAAAACAAAGTATTTTGTGTTTAGGTACGGCTAGCTAAATCGATTAAGACCAATTTCAGCTGAATCCAACCATCACAAATGGCACAAACAGTATACATATATATATAATTTTGTATATGTGTATACATCTAGGTCAAAGACTCGTACATTATCTGTTGGGTTCAGTAGTGTTAGAGGGTGGGAAGATAGTATATAAGAGGGGCCTCTACCTCTTGCTTCATCCTGGTAAGCCTGCTGTCCCAGAGAGACAGGGCAAAAATGGCTTCCATTAAACCACGCCGAGCTAAGAAGGCCCGTAAAGCGGAAGAATCTCGAAGTAGTCTTTATATGGTCGATGTCATTCTAAAACGATTGTGACCGGTTTCAGCTCAATCAGACAATCTTAAGTGACGTAAACGGTTTTTTATTTAAAAACAAAAATCATGAATATGTTTTTGTTTATATTGCTTCTTAATTTTAATATTATAGAATACTATTAATAATAGAGTATTATAAAATCAAATTTGTAAGAAAGCCCCTCAGGCCTGTGTGGAGAGGCTGTGAAAATTCGCCTACGCGAGGCCGCATAGGCTACGGGCGAAGGCCCGTATTTGTTTTTTAGCGAATTTTCATTGTGAAAATGACGCTTATGAGGTTGGGATGACGGAAGTTGAGGGTGGAGTGAAGGAAATTGGTTCCTATTGGCTTCCTGATAAAAAAATATGTCCCAAAAAGTTATATATATATATATATAATATATATATATATATATATATATATATAATATATATATGTGTATGTATGTATGTAAGAGTTTCTACCCTTTCGTATGGCGAACGATAACCCTTGAAGGCGTTCTCAAATTGAAACGGAACTTTGCAAATCGCGAGATGTCGAGGAGGTTACGAGGCCTATTGTTTATAAAAACATTATGACGTCATGAAATTTTTTTTTTGAAACTTGAAATGGCTTAAAAACAATGTATTTCGTATACAAGGACCCTTTTTGCGTGAAAAATATTAACCCTGAATTTTACTGATTTTTTTAAAATTGCTGACCGCATCAGCAAACCGGGTTAATGACGTCACAAAACACTGGTTTTCAATAGGATTCGAGACCTCCCCAAGTATTTTTTGTGGTTAGGGACCTGTGAAAGAGATTTAGTCATTTTTAGACATGGTCCGAGGTTCGACTCCCACCATGAGGCTATATTCCAATATCGATTCCTTTTTTACAAAGGAATTTCGCTAATTAATAAAACTAAACAGAGCTTAATATGATGATGGATTTATCTACGACGATAATTTAAACATTGCTTTTCTTGATTATTTAAGTATTTTAAATTTGCTTTTGAACGATTTTCCAGGTAACAAGTGTAAGATTATATCAAATCCTATTGGTTTTATATAAATAAATTTAACTCAACATAGACTTGAGTAATTTTATTAGGGCACTCTGGTTTGTAGGGGGAGGAGCCCCACTCGTATCTGGTCACTCTGTCATACTCAAGTCAAGGTTAATTCCCTTAATACATTGAACTCGTTTTTATACTCAAAATTATATGAGTCAAAACGAGTGGGAAGAACTAATGGAGAAGTATACTTTTTGACGGGGTCGATACACCAAGTTAATATTAGTTGACTTCATATAACGTGTTAAGTTGAATCTATCCTGTATTCAACTCTAGTGCAAGGTCTCGGCCAAATGTTGCAATAAGTTCAATGCTCTAGCAAGGACCGAAGTACCTTCAAGGTCCTCCCTCATAACCCCACTTTGACTTAAATCAACTTAAATATAAATAATTTTAATATGATACAGCAAATTGAAAAAATCCTTAATTAACAACTTGGAGTCTATAGACTCCTTTTTAGACCCTATAATGCTTAGTCATTTAAATTTTTTACTTGTTTATTCTGCACTTATTTTGGGATTATCTATTATTTTTTTTTTAAATATGTAAGACAATTACACAAAAATAAACCTGGTGAGAGGGTGTGTGTGTGTCTGTTATCATCGTAGCTCCCATTGTATTTACGCTTGTGAGTTGAAACTTTGTAAAAAATCATTCTTTAGCTGTAGTTGTGGTATCTGGAAAATAATTTTTTATGACGCCATTAACCCACAATAATGATTCGGTGAAAATTTCCAAAAATCTCAAAACGGGGAAAAATGTTGCGATCGGGTTTAAATTTTTCACTATCATCGTAAGTGATATTATGACTGAGACTGACTGATATCAAGACTGCGACTGACTAGTATTATGACTGAGACTGACTGATATCATGACTGAGACTGACTGACTGAGACTACTGAGACTGACTGATATCATGACTGAGACTGACTGACTGATGACTGAGACTGACTGATATAATGACTGCTGACTGATATCTGTAACTGACTAGTATTATGACTGAGACTGACTGATAACATGACTGAGACTGACTGATATCATGACTGAGACTGACTGATATCATGACTGAGACTGACTGATATAATGACTGAGACTGACTGATATAATGACTGAGACTGACTGATATCATGACTGAGACTCACTGATATCATGACTGAGACTCACTGATATCAAGACTGAGACACGCATGTAGTCTCAGTCATGATATCATAAGACTCGCCTACTCAAGATAACCTTTATTGTTGAATGCCGATTTGGCTTAGTTTTAGTAGCAATCAACTATAGATCCCCAGAAAATTAATTCTTATCCATATTTCCATTATTATTTTAATAACTATCAACCAAATATGGTAAGTTTGTTACCACCTTAGATATCTTCAGTGGGTGACAGAACCAAAACGGCCCGAGTAGGGTTTAGCCTAAAAGGGCCCAAACCTACATCTCAAAGATCCCAATAGAGAGGGAGGGGTCCTATAATGCTTCTCAGAGGGGTCTACTTTTAACTAGAGTAGTATTCATAACTATAGCGTAATTTAACTTTAATTTCATATTTATTAAAATTAAATCAAATGATATTATTTTATTTAAATAAATTATAATAAACTTAAAAATAAAATAAATATGTACGAATAAAATAAATAAATAAATAAAATAAATAAGTAAGAATAAAATAAACTTAAAAATAAATAAATATGTACGAATAAAATAAACATATAAATAAAATAAATAAGTAAGAATAAAATAAACTTAAAAATAAAATAAATATGTACGAATAAAATAAACTTAAAAATAAAATAAATAGTAAGAATAAAATAAACTTAAGTAAAACTAAGTTTATTCATTAAATAAAATTTACAACTAAAATATTTGATGTTCAATCTTTATTACCCTTTCGTACTGATCTAGGGCTCTAAGCAAGTAGGAACAAGGGGCCCTTTGAGGCATTACTCTTCCGTTTGGGACCTTTAAAGGCCCAAGTATAAAGAATGGAGACCTTAAAGGGATTTTTTTCGTTAGATGCACTCCTTAGTTTATAGAATTTCCATCATAAATCACTAGATAAAAGTAGGCTTTAATTCTATATGTTACAAAATTTATTTTGTTTTAATTATTCAGCCATCATTGTGTCCATCCTCAGAACAATAACTGAAACATAAAATCAATTTTTTGTGTAACATAAAATATTTTTTTTATGTTACATAAAATAAATTTTTTATGTTACATAAAATAAATTTTTTGTGTTACATAAAATCAATTTTTTGTGTTACATAAAATAAATTTTTATGTTACATAAAAAATTTTTTATGTTACATAAAAAAAAGATTTATGTAACACAAAAAATTGATTTTATTGTAAATAAAATTTATTTTATGTAATATAAAAAATTTATTTTATGTAACATAAAAAATTGATTTTATGTAACACAAAAAATTGATTTTATGTAAGACAAAAAATTTATTTTATGTAACATAAAAAATTTATTTTATGTAACATAAAAAAAAATATTTTATGTTACTCAAAAAATTGATTTTATGTTTTAGTTATTGTTCTGAAGATGGCCAGAATAAGTAAAACAAAATAAATTTTGTAACATATAGAATTAAAGCCTACTTTTATCTAGTAATTTATGACCTTCAAGGGCTTAAGTTTAGGTAACGAATTGAGAATATTTTTAAGTATTTTAAAAACATTTGTCTCTAGGAGCTTTTCTGGGCCCTACCATAGAGTATTAGGCCCTGTGACTCTTGTATTATGAATATATCAAATATTAAACATATTTATATTTTTTTTTTTTAATTTTCATTATTGTTTCTTTAAGTTTATTTTTGGCTGAGAGGCCCGAGGAGGGCTACCGCTCTCGCCCTTAATGACCAGTCCACCCATGGATAACTTTGTAAAGTTAAATTAAAACATACAGTAATATTATTTATTTTAGAAACTGCATTAAATTTTAAAAAATTCAGTGCTTACATTGCTACAATCCGGTAATTTTTATCAATCTATTGCTTGACATATCGTAGATTTTGTTCAAAAACACAAGGAAAATATCTTTTAATAAAATTCTATTGTATATGTTATATTTGTATCAAATTTCTAAGGATTTAATGCTTGTTCCAAATTAGCAATATCACAATATATGTGACAACGTCAGCCTTGTATAGAAAAAAAACATATCTGTTTTTGCATATTTATAAACTTTGCTTACTGCAATATACAGTAAATGCAGTGATAAGAAAGGCGGTGTACTCTTTCCTGTCTCTCAATTGGCGCGATCATATTTAACTCTATTACCCAATCATAAGCCTCTATTGATACAGGTTTGTATAAATAAAGCTCGAATTTATGGATTCCTCAAGCTCGGGATCAGTGAAGCTATTGGGTGCGAAGAGCAACCCAGTCTATCATAGAGCTATGGTAAACTCGCGTGTAAACCCGATTGCTCAAATTACCGTAATTTGAGTAAATAGCTACCAAATTTATAATTGCAAATATAAGCTTGCAATAACCTCTGTGTATTAAATATATATATATATGTATGTATATATATATATATATATATATATATATAAATATATATATATATGTATGTATGTGTGAGTGTTTATGTATAACAAAAAAGACAGGGTTTCGACCCGTAGACGCTACGCGGCGTTGGCCCCTCTCGTTGCAGGCGAAGGCTCGGGGAACTCTCAGTGGCCGCTTGGCGGCCACATTATCATTTTACAAAATACATGTTTTTAGCGAATTTTACCTTATTGCCTGAAGAATTTCATCCGCGGGCCTCGAAGGCCCGCTGAGCGGCTATGAGGCTTGCTATGACTCCGGATGGGCCTACTACAAGTACCTATCTAATACTTGCTTGATATACGTATAGATACGTGTATTAGGAGTATAAGAAATGTGTTTGCTAAAGAATCCGAAACCAGAATTTTACTTGAATTGTCCGTTTTAGACATCCTGAGTGGTTTTAACAAAGGAGACTGTCTGTATGTGTGTCTGTTATCATCGTAGATCCCAGGGTATTGATGCTGTAACAAAATATACTAAAAGTTTAAATCGATTTCGGGTAAAGGCGAGTTAAGAAAATATAACTACAATATGTAAAAGCAAAATTGTAAATCTTTAATAAAACAATTTTTAAAATTAAAACTAAATAAAACTTCTTAGATAATATGTGATTATATGTATATAAAATTATCTAAATCTTCCGAATTCCGAGAGATAAGTTGCTATTATTGTTCAACACGGTGGT
>JACMZG010001168.1:0-11977 GCA_018340805.1 Microvelia longipes | reverse complement strand
ATATGCACATACATTTTTCAATAGATTCCAGCCATATTTCTGAAATTTCTTTCGATAATTAACATGTCATTGTTACAGTTAATAATTTGATGATATTTAAATAATAGAAATACTAAAAATATTTATTATGCAAATCTACTCAAAAGAAATGAACGAATTTTGAATTTTAGATGTCGACGCTCATACTAATTTGGGTACACCCGATCTCGTTTGATCTCGGAATGTTAAGCAAGTTAAGGCCTCGTTAGTACTTGAATGCGTGAGCGTCTGGGAATACGAGGTGGTGTCGACTTTTTGCAATTTGAATCAAAATTGTGATTCAATTAGATTGATTTATTTGAATAATAGTAGCAAAATCAAACTGGAATCAATAAGGTAATGCAAGAAAAATGTACACACATTATTGAGACGGCTTTAAAACTTTATATTTCTACAAATTTCCAATAAAATCATGGATTCAATTCCCATCAATTTAAGAATTTTCCAATAATATTGATTTATCGATCGGTCCGTTCATAGACTATCTCCACGCATGACATGTATCACCATTAGAATCCTCATTGAATTTCATGAACTTTGATATTAATTTCACTCGAAAATAAATTCTCAAATTTTTTCCAATAAAAAATTGATTTTTTCACAAATATGCACATACATTTTTCAATAGATTCCAGCCATATTTTCTGAAATTTCTTTCGATAATTAACATGTCATTGTTACAGTTAATAATTTGATGATATTTAAATAATAGAAATACTAAAAATATTTATTATGCAAATCTACTCAAAAGAAATGAACGAATTTTGAATTTTAGATGTCGACGCTCATACTAATTTGGGTACACCCGATCTCGTTTGATCTCGGAATGTTAAGCAAGTTAAGGCCTCGTTAGTACTTGAATGCGTGAGCGTCTGGGAATACGAGGTGGTGTCGACTTTTTGCAATTTGAATCAAAATTGTGATTCAATTAGATTGATTTATTTGAATAATAGTAGCAAAATCAAACTGGAATCAATAAGGTAATGCAAGAAAAATGTACACACATTATTGAGACGGCTTTAAAACTTTATATTTCTACAAATTTCCAATAAAATCATGGATTCAATTCCCATCAATTTAAGAATTTTCCAATAATATTGATTTATCGATCGGTCCGTTCATAGACTATCTCCACGCATGACATGTATCACCATTAGAATCCTCATTGAATTTCATGAACTTTGATATTAATTTCACTCGAAAATAAATTCTCAAATTTTTTCCAATAAAAAATTGATTTTTTCACAAATATGCACATACATTTTTCAATAGATTCCAGCCATATTTTCTGAAATTTCTTTCGATAATTAACATGTCATTGTTACAGTTAATAATTTGATGATATTTAAATAATAGAAATACTAAAAATATTTATTATGCAAATCTACTCAAAAGAAATTGAACGAATTTTGAATTTTAGATGTCGACGCTCATACTAATTTGGGTACACCCGATCTCGTTTGATCTCGGAATGTTAAGCAAGTTAAGGCCTCGTTAGTACTTGAATGCGTGAGCGTCTGGGAATACGAGGTGGTGTCGACTTTTTGCATTTGAATCAAAATTGTGATTCAATTAGATTGATTTATTTGAATAATAGTAGCAAAATCAAACTGGAATCAATAAGGTAATGCAAGAAAAATGTACACACATTATTGAGACGGCTTTAAAACTTTATATTTCTACAAATTTCCAATAAAATCATGGATTCAATTCCCATCAATTTAAGAATTTTCCAATAATATTGATTTATCGATCGGTCCGTTCATAGACTATCTCCACGCATGACATGTATCACCATTAGAATCCTCATTGAATTTCATGAACTTTGATATTAATTTCACTCGAAAATAAATTCTCAAATTTTTTCCAATAAAAAATTGATTTTTTCACAAATATGCACATACATTTTTCAATAGATTCCAGCCATATTTTCTGAAATTTCTTTCGATAATTAACATGTCATTGTTACAGTTAATAATTTGATGATATTTAAATAATAGAAATACTAAAAATATTTATTATGCAAATCTACTCAAAAGAAATGAACGAATTTTGAATTTTAGATGTCGACGCTCATACTAATTTGGGTACACCCGATCTCGTTTGATCTCGGAATGTTAAGCAAGTTAAGGCCTCGTTAGTACTTGAATGCGTGAGCGTCTGGAATACGAGGTGGTGTCGACTTTTTGCAATTTGAATCAAAATTGTGATTCAATTAGATTGATTTATTTGAATAATAGTAGCAAAATCAAACTGGAATCAATAAGGTAATGCAAGAAAAATGTACACACATTATTGAGACGGCTTTAAAACTTTATATTTCTACAAATTTCCAATAAAATCATGGATTCAATTCCCATCAATTTAAGAATTTTCCAATATATTGATTTATCGATCGGTCCGTTCATAGACTATCTCACGCATGACATGTATCACCATTAGAATCCTCATTGAATTTCATGAACTTTGATATTAATTTCACTCGAAAATAAATTCTCAAATTTTTTCCAATAAAAAATTGATTTTTTCACAAATATGCACATATTTTTCAATAGATTCCAGCCATATTTTCTGAAATTTCTTTCGATAATTAACATGTCATTGTTACAGTTAATAATTTGATGATATTTAAATAATAGAAATACTAAAAATATTTATTATGCAAATCTACTCAAAAGAATGAACGAATTTTGAATTTTAGATGTCGACGCTCATACTAATTTGGGTACACCCGATCTCGTTTGATCTCGGAATGTTAAGCAAGTTAAGGCCTCGTTAGTACTTGAATGCGTGAGCGTCTGGGAATACGAGGTGGTGTCGACTTTTTGCAATTTGAATCAAAATTGTGATTCAATTAGATTGATTTATTTGAATAATAGTAGCAAAATCAAACTGGAATCAATAAGGTAATGCAAGAAAAATGTACACACATTATTGAGACGGCTTTAAAACTTTATATTTCTACAAATTTCCAATAAAATCATGGATTCAATTCCCATCAATTTAAGAATTTTCCAATATTGATTTATCGATCGGTCCGTTCATAGACTATCTCCACGCATGACATGTATCACCATTAGAATCCTCATTGAATTTCATGAACTTTGATATTAATTTCACTCGAAAATAAATTCTCAAATTTTTCCAATAAAAAATTGATTTTTTCACAAATATGCACATACATTTTTCAATAGATTCCAGCCATATTTTCTGAAATTTCTTTCGATAATTAACATGTCATTGTTACAGTTAATAATTTGATGATATTTAAATAATAGAAATACTAAAAATATTTATTATGCAAATCTACTCAAAAGAATGAACGAATTTTGAATTTTAGATGTCGACGCTCATACTAATTTGGGTACACCCGATCTCGTTTGATCTCGGAATGTTAAGCAAGTTAAGGCCTCGTTAGTACTTGAATGCGTGAGCGTCTGGGAATACGAGGTGGTGTCGACTTTTTGCAATTTGAATCAAAATTGTGATTCAATTAGATTGATTTATTTGAATAATAGTAGCAAAATCAAACTGGAATCAATAAGGTAATGCAAGAAAAATGTACACACATTATTGAGACGGCTTTAAAACTTTATATTTCTACAAATTTCCAATAAAATCATGGATTCAATTCCCATCAATTTAAGAATTTTCCAATAATATTGATTTATCGATCGGTCCGTTCATAGACTATCTCCACGCATGACATGTATCACCATTAGAATCCTCATTGAATTTCATGAACTTTGATATTAATTTCACTCGAAAATAAATTCTCAAATTTTTTCCAATAAAAAATTGATTTTTTCACAAATATGCACATACATTTTTCAATAGATTCCAGCCATATTTTCTGAAATTTCTTTCGATAATTAACATGTCATTGTTACAGTTAATAATTTGATGATATTTAAATAATAGAAATACTAAAAATATTTATTATGCAAATCTACTCAAAAGAATTGAACGAATTTTGAATTTTAGATGTCGACGCTCATACTAATTTGGGTACACCCGATCTCGTTTGATCTCGGAATGTTAAGCAAGTTAAGGCCTCGTTAGTACTTGAATGCGTGAGCGTCTGGGAATACGAGGTGGTGTCGACTTTTTGCAATTTGAATCAAAATTGTGATTCAATTAGATTGATTTATTTGAATAATAGTAGCAAAATCAAACTGGAATCAATAAGGTAATGCAAGAAAAATGTACACACATTATTGAGACGGCTTTAAAACTTTATATTTCTACAAATTTCCAATAAAATCATGGATTCAATTCCCATCAATTTAAGAATTTTCCAATAATATTGATTTATCGATCGGTCCGTTCATAGACTATCTCCACGCATGACATGTATCACCATTAGAATCCTCATTGAATTCATGAACTTTGATATTAATTTCACTCGAAAATAAATTCTCAAATTTTTTCCAATAAAAAATTGATTTTTTCACAAATATGCACATACATTTTTCAATAGATTCCAGCCATATTTTCTGAAATTTCTTTCGATAATTAACATGTCATTGTTACAGTTATTAATTTGATGATATTTAAATAATAGAAATACTAAAAATATTTATTATGCAAATCTACTCAAAAGAAATGAACGAATTTTGAATTTTAGATGTCGACGCTCATACTAATTTGGGTACACCCGATCTCGTTTGATCTCGGAATGTTAAGCAAGTTAAGGCCTCGTTAGTACTTGAATGCGTGAGCGTCTGGGAATACGAGGTGGTGTCGACTTTTTGCAATTTGAATCAAAATTGTGATTCAATTAGATTGATTTATTTGAATAATAGTAGCAAAATCAAACTGGAATCAATAAGGTAATGCAAGAAAAATGTACACACATTATTGAGACGGCTTTAAAACTTTATATTTCTACAAATTTCCAATAAAATCATGGATTCAATTCCCATCAATTTAAGAATTTTCCAATAATATTGATTTATCGATCGGTCCGTTCATAGACTATCTCCACGCATGACATGTATCACCATTAGAATCCTCATTGAATTTCATGAACTTTGATATTAATTTCACTCGAAAATAAATTCTCAAATTTTTTCCAATAAAAAATTGATTTTTTCACAAATATGCACATACATTTTTCAATAGATTCCAGCCATATTTTCTGAAATTTCTTTCGATAATTAACATGTCATTGTTACAGTTAATAATTTGATGATATTTAAATAATAGAAATACTAAAATATTTATTATGCAAATCTACTCAAAAGAAATGAACGAATTTTGAATTTTAGATGTCGACGCTCATACTAATTTGGGTACACCCGATCTCGTTTGATCTCGGAATGTTAAGCAAGTTAAGGCCTCGTTAGTACTTGAATGCGTGAGCGTCTGGGAATACGAGGTGGTGTCGACTTTTTGCAATTTGAATCAAAATTGTGATTCAATTAGATTGATTTATTTGAATAATAGTAGCAAAATCAAACTGGAATCAATAAGGTAATGCAAGAAAAATGTACACACATTATTGAGACGGCTTTAAAACTTTATATTTCTACAAATTTCCAATAAAATCATGGATTCAATTCCCATCAATTTAAGAATTTTCCAATAATATTGATTTATCGATCGGTCCGTTCATAGACTATCTCCACGCATGACATGTATCACCATTAGAATCCTCATTGAATTTCATGAACTTTGATATTAATTTCACTCGAAAATAAATTCTCAAATTTTTTCCAATAAAAAATTGATTTTTTCACAAATATGCACATACATTTTTCAATAGATTCCAGCCATATTTTCTGAAATTTCTTTCGATAATTAACATGTCATTGTTACAGTTAATAATTTGATGATATTTAAATAATAGAAATACTAAAAATATTTATTATGCAAATCTACTCAAAAGAAATGAACGAATTTTGAATTTTAGATGTCGACGCTCATACTAATTTGGGTACACCCGATCTCGTTTGATCTCGGAATGTTAAGCAAGTTAAGGCCTCGTTAGTACTTGAATGCGTGAGCGTCTGGGAATACGAGGTGGTGTCGACTTTTTGCAATTTGAATCAAAATTGTGATTCAATTAGATTGATTTATTTGAATAATAGTAGCAAAATCAAACTGGAATCAATAAGGTAATGCAAGAAAAATGTACACACATTATTGAGACGGCTTTAAAACTTTATATTTCTACAAATTTCCAATAAAATCATGGATTCAATTCCCATCAATTTAAGAATTTTCCAATAATATTGATTTATCGATCGGTCCGTTCATAGACTATCTCCACGCATGACATGTATCACCATTAGAATCCTCATTGAATTTCATGAACTTTGATATTAATTTCACTCGAAAATAAATTCTCAAATTTTTTCCAATAAAAAATTGATTTTTTCACAAATATGCACATACATTTTTCAATAGATTCCAGCCATATTTTCTGAAATTTCTTTCGATAATTAACATGTCATTGTTACAGTTAATAATTTGATGATATTTAAATAATAGAAATACTAAAAATATTTATTATGCAAATCTACTCAAAAGAAATGAACGAATTTTGAATTTTAGATGTCGACGCTCATACTAATTTGGGTACACCCGATCTCGTTTGATCTCGGAATGTTAAGCAAGTTAAGGCCTCGTTAGTACTTGAATGCGTGAGCGTCTGGGATACGAGGTGGTGTCGACTTTTTGCAATTTGAATCAAAATTGTGATTCAATTAGATTGATTTATTTGAATAATAGTAGCAAAATCAAGAATCAATGCAAGAAAAATGTACACACTACTAAAAATATTTATTATGCAAATCTACTCAAAAGAAATGAACGAATTTTGAATTTTAGATGTCGACGCTCATACTAATTTGGGTACACCCGATCTCGTTTGATCTCGGAATGTTAAGCAAGTTAAGGCCTCGTTAGTACTTGAATGCGTGAGCGTCTGGGAATACGAGGTGGTGTCGACTTTTTGCAATTTGAATCAAAATTGTGATTCAATTAGATTGATTTATTTGAATAATAGTAGCAAAATCAAACTGGAATCAATAAGGTAATGCAAGAAAAATGTACACACATTATTGAGACGGCTTTAAAACTTTATATTTCTACAAATTTCCAATAAAATCATGGATTCAATTCCCATCAATTTAAGAATTTTCCAATAATATTGATTTATCGATCGGTCCGTTCATAGACTATCTCCACGCATGACATGTATCACCATTAGAATCCTCATTGAATTTCATGAACTTTGATATTAATTTCACTCGAAAATAAATTCTCAAATTTTTCCAATAAAAAATTGATTTTTTCACAAATATGCACATACATTTTTCAATAGATTCCAGCCATATTTTCTGAAATTTCTTTCGATAATTAACATGTCATTGTTACAGTTAATAATTTGATGATATTTAAATAATAGAAATACTAAAAATATTTATTATGCAAATCTACTCAAAAGAAATGAACGAATTTTGAATTTTAGATGTCGACGCTCATACTAATTTGGGTACACCCGATCTCGTTTGATCTCGGAATGTTAAGCAAGTTAAGGCCTCGTTAGTACTTGAATGCGTGAGCGTCTGGGAATACGAGGTGGTGTCGACTTTTTGCAATTTGAATCAAAATTGTGATTCAATTAGATTGATTTATTTGAATAATAGTAGCAAAATCAAAATCAATAAGTTAATGCAAGAAAAATGTACACACATAGAAATACTAAAAATATTTATTATGCAAATCTACTCAAAAGAAATGAACGAATTTTGAATTTTAGATGTCGACGCTCATACTAATTTGGGTACACCCGATCTCGTTTGATCTCGGAATGTTAAGCAAGTTAAGGCCTCGTTAGTACTTGAATGCGTGAGCGTCTGGGAATACGAGGTGGTGTCGACTTTTTGCAATTTGAATCAAAATTGTGATTCAATTAGATTGATTTATTTGAATAATAGTAGCAAAATCAAACTGGAATCAATAAGGTAATGCAAGAAAATGTACACACATTATTGAGACGGCTTTAAAACTTTATATTTCTACAAATTTCCAATAAAATCATGGATTCAATTCCCATCAATTTAAGAATTTTCCAATAATATTGATTTATCGATCGGTCCGTTCATAGACTATCTCCACGCATGACATGTATCACCATTAGAATCCTCATTGAATTTCATGAACTTTGATATTAATTTCACTCGAAAATAAATTCTCAAATTTTTTCCAATAAAAAATTGATTTTTTCACAAATATGCACATACATTTTTCAATAGATTCCAGCCATATTTTCTGAAATTTCTTTCGATAATTAACATGTCATTGTTACAGTTAATAATTTGATGATATTTAAATAATAGAAATACTAAAAATATTTATTATGCAAATCTACTCAAAAGAAATGAACGAATTTTGAATTTTAGATGTCGACGCTCATACTAATTTGGGTACACCCGATCTCGTTTGATCTCGGAATGTTAAGCAAGTTAAGGCCTCGTTAGTACTTGAATGCGTGAGCGTCTGGGAATACGAGGTGGTGTCGACTTTTTGCAATTTGAATCAAAATTGTGATTCAATTAGATTGATTTATTTGAATAATAGTAGCAAAATCAACTGGAATCAATAATAATGCAAGAAAATACTACTAAAAATATTTATTATGCAAATCTACTCAAAAGAATGAACGAATTTTGAATTTTAGATGTCGACGCTCATACTAATTTGGGTACACCCGATCTCGTTTGATCTCGGAATGTTAAGCAAGTTAAGGCCTCGTTAGTACTTGAATGCGTGAGCGTCTGGGAATACGAGGTGGTGTCGACTTTTTGCAATTTGAATCAAAATTGTGATTCAATTAGATTGATTTATTTGAATAATAGTAGCAAAATCAAACTGGAATCAATAAGGTAATGCAAGAAAAATGTACACACATTATTGAGACGGCTTTAAAACTTTATATTTCTACAAATTTCCAATAAAATCATGGATTCAATTCCCATCAATTTAAGAATTTTCCAATAATATTGATTTATCGATCGGTCCGTTCATAGACTATCTCCACGCATGACATGTATCACCATTAGAATCCTCATTGAATTTCATGAACTTTGATATTAATTTCACTCGAAAATAAATTCTCAAATTTTTTCCAATAAAAAATTGATTTTTTCACAAATATGCACATACATTTTTCAATAGATTCCAGCCATATTTTCTGAAATTTCTTTCGATAATTAACATGTCATTGTTACAGTTATTAATTTGATGATATTTAAATAATAGAAATACTAAAAATATTTATTATGCAAATCTACTCAAAAGAATGAACGAATTTTGAATTTTAGATGTCGACGCTCATACTAATTTGGGTACACCCGATCTCGTTTGATCTCGGAATGTTAAGCAAGTTAAGGCCTCGTTAGTACTTGAATGCGTGAGCGTCTGGGAATACGAGGTGGTGTCGACTTTTTGCAATTTGAATCAAAATTGTGATTCAATTAGATTGATTTTTTGAATAATAGTAGCAAAATCAAACTGGAATCAATAAGGTAATGCAAGAAAATGTACACACATTATTGAGACGGCTTTAAAACTTTATATTTCTACAAATTTCCAATAAAATCATGGATTCAATTCCCATCAATTTAAGAATTTTCCAATAATATTGATTTATCGATCGGTCCGTTCATAGACTATCTCCACGCATGACATGTATCACCATTAGAATCCTCATTGAATTTCATGAACTTTGATATTAATTTCACTCGAAAATAAATTCTCAAATTTTTTCCAAAAAAAATTGATTTTTTCACAAATATGCACATACATTTTTCAATAGATTCCAGCCATATTTTCTGAAATTTCTTTCGATAATTAACATGTCATTGTTACAGTTATTAATTTGATGATATTTAAATAATAGAAATACTAAAAATATTTATTATGCAAATCTACTCAAAAGAAATGAACGAATTTTGAATTTTAGATGTCGACGCTCATACTAATTTGGGTACACCCGATCTCGTTTGATCTCGGAATGTTAAGCAAGTTAAGGCCTCGTTAGTACTTGAATGCGTGAGCGTCTGGGAATACGAGGTGGTGTCGACTTTTTGCAATTTGAATCAAAATTGTGATTCAATTAGATTGATTTATTTGAATAATAGTAGCAAAATCAAACTGGAATCAATAAGGTAATGCAAGAAAAATGTACACACATTATTGAGACGGCTTTAAAACTTTATATTTCTACAAATTTCCAATAAAATCATGGATTCAATTCCCATCAATTTAAGAATTTTCCAATAATATTGATTTATCGATCGGTCCGTTCATAGACTATCTCCACGCATGACATGTATCACCATTAGAATCCTCATTGAATTTCATGAACTTTGATATTAATTTCACTCGAAAATAAATTCTCAAATTTTTTCCAATAAAAAATTGATTTTTTCACAAATATGCACATACATTTTTCAATAGATTCCAGCCATTTTTCTGAAATTTCTTTCGATAATTAACATGTCATTGTTACAGTTAATAATTTGATGATATTTAAATAATAGAAATACTAAAAATATTTATTATGCAAATCTACTCAAAAGAAATTGAACGAATTTTGAATTTTAGATGTCGACGCTCATACTAATTTGGGTACACCCGATCTCGTTTGATCTCGGAATGTTAAGCAAGTTAAGGCCTCGTTAGTACTTGAATGCGTGAGCGTCTGGGAATACGAGGTGGTGTCGACTTTTTGCAATTTGAAATCAAAATTGTGATTCAATTAGATTGATTTATTTGAATAATAGTAGCAAAATCAAACTGGAATCATAAGGTAATGCAAGAAAAAATGTACACACATAGAAATACTAAAATATTTATTATGCAAATTCTACTCAAAAGAAAATGAACGAATTTTGAATTTTAGATGTCGACGCTCATACTAATTTGGGTACACCCGATCTCGTTTGATCTCGGAATGTTAAGCAAGTTAAGGCCTCGTTAGTACTTGAATGCGTGAGCGTCTGGGAATACGAGGTGGTGTCGACTTTTTGCAATTTGAATCAAAATTGTGATTCAATTAGATTGATTTATTTGAATAATAGTAGCAAAATCAAACTGGAATCAATAAGGTAATGCAAGAAAAATGTACACACATTATTGAGACGGCTTTAAAACTTTATATTTCTACAAATTTCCAATAAAATCATGGATTCAATTCCCATCAATTTAAGAATTTTCCAATAATATTGATTTATCGATCGGTCCGTTCATAGACTATCTCCACGCATGACATGTATCACCATTAGAATCCTCATTGAATTTCATGAACTTTGATATTAATTTCACTCGAAAATAAATTCTCAAATTTTTTCCAATAAAAAATTGATTTTTTTCACAAATATGCACATACATTTTTCAATAGATTCCAGCCATATTTTCTGAAATTTCTTTCGATAATTAACATGTCATTGTTACAGTTATTAATTTGATGATATTTAAATAATAGAAAACTAAAAATATTATTTATTGCAAATCTACTCAAAAGAAATGAACGAATTTTGAATTTTAGATGTCGACGCTCATATAATTTGGGTACACCCGATCTCGTTTGATCTCGGAATGTTAAGCAAGTTAAGGCCTCGTTAGTACTTGAATGCGTGAGCGTCTGGGAATACGAGGTGGTGTCGACTTTTTTGCAATTTGAATCAAAATTGTGATTCAATTAGATTGATTTATTTGAATAATAGTAGCAAAATCAAACTGGAATCAATAAGGTAATGCAAGAAAAATGTACACACATAGAAATACTTAAAATATTTATTTGCAAATCTACTCAAAAGAAATTGAACGAATTTTGAATTTTGATGTCGACGCTTCATACTAATTGGGTACACCCGAATCTCGTTTGATCTCGAAGTTAAGCAAGTTAAGGCCTCGTTAGTACTCT
>JACMZG010001167.1:0-11981 GCA_018340805.1 Microvelia longipes | reverse complement strand
TCCTCATCATCATTACAAAACAATTAAAACATTGTTCCGAGTTTCTTTTCCAAAAATCTTTCATAACTCTTTTTTTTATTATTATCTTGTTTTCCAAGAATTATCAAAACTTGTAAAAAATAATTTTCCTTTTTTAATCATTTGATCATGTTTTCTTGAAATCAAATTTCAATTTCAAATATTTTACTTTTTCGAAAAATAATGGGCTCAGCCGGGATTTGAACCCGGGACCTCTCGCACCCAAAGCGAGAATCATACCCCTAGACCACTGAGCCTTGTTCAATTTCACATTGTTTCAATAATTTTACAAATAAATTCTTTCATTCAATTTCTTTGACTTTTTTTCAATTTTTATTTCTCTTTTCAAACTCATATCATCATATTATTTAGGAAAAATCTCTTTACCAAACACATTTATACTTGCAACATTCATTATTAATAATTTACCATTTCAATTACACCTAATCCTCCTCATCATCATTACAAAACAATTAAAACATTGTTCCGAGTTTCTTTTCCAAAAATCTTTCATAACTCTTTTTTTTATTATTATCTTGTTTTCCAAGAATTATCAAAACTTGTAAAAAATAATTTTCCTTTTTTAATCATTTGATCATGTTTTCTTGAAATCAAATTTCAATTTCAAATATTTTACTTTTTCGAAAAATAATGGGCTCAGCCGGGATTTGAACCCGGGACCTCTCGCACCCAAAGCGAGAATCATACCCCTAGACCACTGAGCCTTGTTCAATTTCACATTGTTTCAATAATTTTACAAATAAATTCTTTCATTCAATTTCTTTGACTTTTTTTCAATTTTTATTTCTCTTTTCAAACTCATATCATCATATTATTTAGGAAAAATCTCTTTACCAAACACATTTATACTTGCAACATTCATTATTAATAATTTACCATTTCAATTACACCTAATCCTCCTCATCATCATTACAAAACAATTAAAACATTGTTCCGAGTTTCTTTTCCAAAAATCTTTCATAACTCTTTTTTTTATTATTATCTTGTTTTCCAAGAATTATCAAAACTTGTAAAAAATAATTTTCCTTTTTTAATCATTTGATCATGTTTTCTTGAAATCAAATTTCAATTTCAAATATTTTACTTTTTCGAAAAATAATGGGCTCAGCCGGGATTTGAACCCGGGACCTCTCGCACCCAAAGCGAGAATCATACCCCTAGACCACTGAGCCTTGTTCAATTTCACATTGTTTCAATAATTTTACAAATAAATTCTTTCATTCAATTTCTTTGACTTTTTTTCAATTTTTATTTCTCTTTTCAAACTCATATCATCATATTATTTAGGAAAAATCTCTTTACCAAACACATTTATACTTGCAACATTCATTATTAATAATTTACCATTTCAATTACACCTAATCCTCCTCATCATCATTACAAAACAATTAAAACATTGTTCCGAGTTTCTTTTCCAAAAATCTTTCATAACTCTTTTTTTTATTATTATCTTGTTTTCCAAGAATTATCAAAACTTGTAAAAAATAATTTTCCTTTTTTAATCATTTGATCATGTTTTCTTGAAATCAAATTTCAATTTCAAATATTTTACTTTTTCGAAAAATAATGGGCTCAGCCGGGATTTGAACCCGGGACCTCTCGCACCCAAAGCGAGAATCATACCCCTAGACCACTGAGCCTTGTTCAATTTCACATTGTTTCAATAATTTTACAAATAAATTCTTTCATTCAATTTCTTTGACTTTTTTTCAATTTTTATTTCTCTTTTCAAACTCATATCATCATATTATTTAGGAAAAATCTCTTTACCAAACACATTTATACTTGCAACATTCATTATTAATAATTTACCATTTCAATTACACCTAATCCTCCTCATCATCATTACAAAACAATTAAAACATTGTTCCGAGTTTCTTTTCCAAAAATCTTTCATAACTCTTTTTTTTATTATTATCTTGTTTTCCAAGAATTATCAAAACTTGTAAAAAATAATTTTCCTTTTTTAATCATTTGATCATGTTTTCTTGAAATCAAATTTCAATTTCAAATATTTTACTTTTTCGAAAAATAATGGGCTCAGCCGGGATTTGAACCCGGGACCTCTCGCACCCAAAGCGAGAATCATACCCCTAGACCACTGAGCCTTGTTCAATTTCACATTGTTTCAATAATTTTACAAATAAATTCTTTCATTCAATTTCTTTGACTTTTTTTCAATTTTTATTTCTCTTTTCAAACTCATATCATCATATTATTTAGGAAAAATCTCTTTACCAAACACATTTATACTTGCAACATTCATTATTAATAATTTACCATTTCAATTACACCTAATCCTCCTCATCATCATTACAAAACAATTAAAACATTGTTCCGAGTTTCTTTTCCAAAAATCTTTCATAACTCTTTTTTTTATTATTATCTTGTTTTCCAAGAATTATCAAAACTTGTAAAAAATAATTTTCCTTTTTTAATCATTTGATCATGTTTTCTTGAAATCAAATTTCAATTTCAAATATTTTACTTTTTCGAAAAATAATGGGCTCAGCCGGGATTTGAACCCGGGACCTCTCGCACCCAAAGCGAGAATCATACCCCTAGACCACTGAGCCTTGTTCAATTTCACATTGTTTCAATAATTTTACAAATAAATTCTTTCATTCAATTTCTTTGACTTTTTTTCAATTTTTATTTCTCTTTTCAAACTCATATCATCATATTATTTAGGAAAAATCTCTTTACCAAACACATTTATACTTGCAACATTCATTATTAATAATTTACCATTTCAATTACACCTAATCCTCCTCATCATCATTACAAAACAATTAAAACATTGTTCCGAGTTTCTTTTCCAAAAATCTTTCATAACTCTTTTTTTTATTATTATCTTGTTTTCCAAGAATTATCAAAACTTGTAAAAAATAATTTTCCTTTTTTAATCATTTGATCATGTTTTCTTGAAATCAAATTTCAATTTCAAATATTTTACTTTTTCGAAAAATAATGGGCTCAGCCGGGATTTGAACCCGGGACCTCTCGCACCCAAAGCGAGAATCATACCCCTAGACCACTGAGCCTTGTTCAATTTCACATTGTTTCAATAATTTTACAAATAAATTCTTTCATTCAATTTCTTTGACTTTTTTTCAATTTTTATTTCTCTTTTCAAACTCATATCATCATATTATTTAGGAAAAATCTCTTTACCAAACACATTTATACTTGCAACATTCATTATTAATAATTTACCATTTCAATTACACCTAATCCTCCTCATCATCATTACAAAACAATTAAAACATTGTTCCGAGTTTCTTTTCCAAAAATCTTTCATAACTCTTTTTTTATTATTATCTTGTTTTCCAAGAATTATCAAAACTTGTAAAAAATAATTTTCCTTTTTTAATCATTTGATCATGTTTTCTTGAAATCAAATTTCAATTTCAAATATTTTACTTTTTCGAAAAATAATGGGCTCAGCCGGGATTTGAACCCGGGACCTCTCGCACCCAAAGCGAGAATCATACCCCTAGACCACTGAGCCTTGTTCAATTTCACATTGTTTCAATAATTTTACAAATAAATTCTTTCATTCAATTTCTTTGACTTTTTTTCAATTTTTTTTCTCTTTTCAAACTCATATCATCATATTATTTAGGAAAAATCTCTTTACCAAACACATTTATACTTGCAACATTCATTATTAATAATTTACCATTTCAATTACACCTAATCCTCCTCATCATCATTACAAAACAATTAAAACATTGTTCCGAGTTTCTTTTCCAAAAATCTTTCATAACTCTTTTTTTATTATTATCTTGTTTTCCAAGAATTATCAAAACTTGTAAAAAATAATTTTCCTTTTTTAATCATTTGATCATGTTTTCTTGAAATCAAATTTCAATTTCAAATATTTTACTTTTTCGAAAAATAATGGGCTCAGCCGGGATTTGAACCCGGGACCTCTCGCACCCAAAGCGAGAATCATACCCCTAGACCACTGAGCCTTGTTCAATTTCACATTGTTTCAATAATTTTACAAATAAATTCTTTCATTCAATTTCTTTGACTTTTTTTCAATTTTTATTTCTCTTTTCAAACTCATATCATCATATTATTTAGGAAAAATCTCTTTACCAAACACATTTATACTTGCAACATTCATTATTAATAATTTACCATTTCAATTACACCTAATCCTCCTCATCATCATTACAAAACAATTAAAACATTGTTCCGAGTTTCTTTTCCAAAAATCTTTCATAACTCTTTTTTTTATTATTATCTTGTTTTCCAAGAATTATCAAAACTTGTAAAAAATAATTTTCCTTTTTTAATCATTTGATCATGTTTTCTTGAAATCAAATTTCAATTTCAAATATTTTACTTTTTCGAAAAATAATGGGCTCAGCCGGGATTTGAACCCGGGACCTCTCGCACCCAAAGCGAGAATCATACCCCTAGACCACTGAGCCTTGTTCAATTTCACATTGTTTCAATAATTTTACAAATAAATTCTTTCATTCAATTTCTTTGACTTTTTTTCAATTTTTATTTCTCTTTTCAAACTCATATCATCATATTATTTAGGAAAAATCTCTTTACCAAACACATTTATACTTGCAACATTCATTATTAATAATTTACCATTTCAATTACACCTAATCCTCCTCATCATCATTACAAAACAATTAAAACATTGTTCCGAGTTTCTTTTCCAAAAATCTTTCATAACTCTTTTTTTTATTATTATCTTGTTTTTCCAAGAATTATCAAAACTTGTAAAAAATAATTTTCCTTTTTTAATCATTTGATCATGTTTTCTTGAAATCAAATTTCAATTTCAAATATTTTACTTTTTCGAAAAATAATGGGCTCAGCCGGGATTTGAACCCGGGACCTCTCGCACCCAAAGCGAGAATCATACCCCTAGACCACTGAGCCTTGTTCAATTTCACATTGTTTCAATAATTTTACAAATAAATTCTTTCATTCAATTTCTTTGACTTTTTTTCAATTTTTATTTCTCTTTTCAAACTCATATCATCATATTATTTAGGAAAAATCTCTTTACCAAACACATTTATACTTGCAACATTCATTATTAATAATTTACCATTTCAATTACACCTAATCCTCCTCATCATCATTACAAAACAATAAAACATTGTTCCGAGTTTCTTTTCCAAAAATCTTTCATAACTCTTTTTTTTATTATTATCTTGTTTTCCAAGAATTATCAAAACTTGTAAAAAATAATTTTCCTTTTTTAATCATTTGATCATGTTTTCTTGAAATCAAATTTCAATTTCAAATATTTTACTTTTTCGAAAAATAATGGGCTCAGCCGGGATTTGAACCCGGGACCTCTCGCACCCAAAGCGAGAATCATACCCCTAGACCACTGAGCCTTGTTCAATTTCACATTGTTTCAATAATTTTACAAATAAATTCTTTCATTCAATTTTTTGACTTTTTTTCAATTTTTATTTCTCTTTTCAAACTCATATCATCATATTATTTAGGAAAAATCTCTTTACCAAACACATTTATACTTGCAACATTCATTATTAATAATTTACCATTTCAATTACACCTAATCCTCCTCATCATCATTACAAAACAATTAAAACATTTCCGAGTTTCTTTTCCAAAAATCTTTCATAACTCTTTTTTTTATTATTATCTTGTTTTCCAAGAATTATCAAAACTTGTAAAAAATAATTTTCCTTTTTTAATCATTTGATCATGTTTTCTTGAAATCAAATTTCAATTTCAAATATTTTACTTTTTCGAAAAATAATGGGCTCAGCCGGGATTTGAACCCGGGACCTCTCGCACCCAAAGCGAGAATCATACCCCTAGACCACTGAGCCTTGTTCAATTTCACATTGTTTCAATAATTTTACAAATAAATTCTTTCATTCAATTTCTTTGACTTTTTTTCAATTTTTATTTCTCTTTTCAAACTCATATCATCATATTATTTAGGAAAAATCTCTTTACCAAACACATTTATACTTGCAACATTCATTATTAATAATTTACCATTTCAATTACACCTAATCCTCCTCATCATCATTACAAAACAATTAAAACATTGTTCCGAGTTTCTTTTCCAAAAATCTTTCATAACTCTTTTTTTATTATTATCTTGTTTTCCAAGAATTATCAAAACTTGTAAAAAATAATTTTCCTTTTTTAATCATTTGATCATGTTTTCTTGAAATCAAATTTCAATTTCAAATATTTTACTTTTTCGAAAAATAATGGGCTCAGCCGGGATTTGAACCCGGGACCTCTCGCACCCAAAGCGAGAATCATACCCCTAGACCACTGAGCCTTGTTCAATTTCACATTGTTTCAATAATTTTACAAATAAATTCTTTCATTCAATTTCTTTGACTTTTTTTCAATTTTATTTCTCTTTTCAAACTCATATCATCATATTATTTAGGAAAAATCTCTTTACCAAACACATTTATACTTGCAACATTCATTATTAATAATTTACCATTTCAATTACACCTAATCCTCCTCATCATCATTACAAAACAATTAAAACATTGTTCCGAGTTTCTTTTCCAAAAATCTTTCATAACTCTTTTTTTATTATTATCTTGTTTTCCAAGAATTATCAAAACTTGTAAAAAATAATTTTCCTTTTTTAATCATTTGATCATGTTTTCTTGAAATCAAATTTCAATTTCAAATATTTTACTTTTTCGAAAAATAATGGGCTCAGCCGGGATTTGAACCCGGGACCTCTCGCACCCAAAGCGAGAATCATACCCCTAGACCACTGAGCCTTGTTCAATTTCACATTGTTTCAATAATTTTACAAATAAATTCTTTCATTCAATTTCTTTGACTTTTTTTCAATTTTTATTTCTCTTTTCAAACTCATATCATCATATTATTTAGGAAAAATCTCTTTACCAAACACATTTATACTTGCAACATTCATTATTAATAATTTACCATTTCAATTACACCTAATCCTCCTCATCATCATTACAAAACAATTAAAACATTGTTCCGAGTTTCTTTTCCAAAAATCTTTCATAACTCTTTTTTTTATTATTATCTTGTTTTCCAAGAATTATCAAAACTTGTAAAAAATAATTTTCCTTTTTTAATCATTTGATCATGTTTTCTTGAAATCAAATTTCAATTTCAAATATTTTACTTTTTCGAAAAATAATGGGCTCAGCCGGGATTTGAACCCGGGACCTCTCGCACCCAAAGCGAGAATCATACCCCTAGACCACTGAGCCTTGTTCAATTTCACATTGTTTCAATAATTTTACAAATAAATTCTTTCATTCAATTTCTTTGACTTTTTTTCAATTTTTATTTCTCTTTTCAAACTCATATCATCATATTATTTAGGAAAAATCTCTTTACCAAACACATTTATACTTGCAACATTCATTATTAATAATTTACCATTTCAATTACACCTAATCCTCCTCATCATCATTACAAAACAATTAAAACATTGTTCCGAGTTTCTTTTCCAAAAATCTTTCATAACTCTTTTTTTTATTATTATCTTGTTTTCCAAGAATTATCAAAACTTGTAAAAATAATTTTCCTTTTTTAATCATTTGATCATGTTTTCTTGAAATCAAATTTCAATTTCAAATATTTTACTTTTTCGAAAAATAATGGGCTCAGCCGGGATTTGAACCCGGGACCTCTCGCACCCAAAGCGAGAATCATACCCCTAGACCACTGAGCCTTGTTCAATTTCACATTGTTTCAATAATTTTACAAATAAATTCTTTCATTCAATTTCTTTGACTTTTTTTCAATTTTTATTTCTCTTTTCAAACTCATATCATCATATTATTTAGGAAAAATCTCTTTACCAAACACATTTATACTTGCAACATTCATTATTAATAATTTACCATTTCAATTACACCTAATCCTCCTCATCATCATTACAAAACAATTAAAACATTGTTCCGAGTTTCTTTTCAAAAATCTTTCATAACTCTTTTTTTATTATTATCTTGTTTTCCAAGAATTATCAAAACTTGTAAAAAAATAATTTTCCTTTTTTAATCATTTGATCATGTTTTCTTGAAATCAAATTTCAATTTCAAATATTTTACTTTTTCGAAAAATAATGGGCTCAGCCGGGATTTGAACCCGGGACCTCTCGCACCCAAAGCGAGAATCATACCCCTAGACCACTGAGCCTTGTTCAATTTCACATTGTTTCAATAATTTTACAAATAAATTCTTTCATTCAATTTCTTTGACTTTTTTTCAATTTTTATTTCTCTTTTCAAACTCATATCATCATATTATTTAGGAAAAATCTCTTTACCAAACACATTTATACTTGCAACATTCATTATTAATAATTTACCATTTCAATTACACCTAATCCTCCTCATCATCATTACAAAACAATTAAAACATTGTTCCGAGTTTCTTTTCCAAAAATCTTTCATAACTCTTTTTTTATTATTATCTTGTTTTCCAAGAATTATCAAAACTTGTAAAAAATAATTTTCCTTTTTTAATCATTTGATCATGTTTTCTTGAAATCAAATTTCAATTTCAAATATTTTACTTTTTCGAAAAATAATGGGCTCAGCCGGGATTTGAACCCGGGACCTCTCGCACCCAAAGCGAGAATCATACCCCTAGACCACTGAGCCTTGTTCAATTTCACATTGTTTCAATAATTTTACAAATAAATTCTTTCATTCAATTTCTTTGACTTTTTTTCAATTTTTATTTCTCTTTTCAAACTCATATCATATTATTAGGAAAAATCTCTTTACCAAACACATTTATACTTGCAACATTCATTTAATAATTTACCATTTCAATTACACCTAATCCTCCTCATCATCATTACAAAACAATTAAAACATTGTTCCGAGTTTCTTTTCCAAAAATCTTTCATAACTCTTTTTTTTATTATTATCTTGTTTTCCAAGAATTATCAAAACTTGTAAAAAATAATTTTCCTTTTTTAATCATTTGATCATGTTTTCTTGAAATCAAATTTCAATTTCAAATATTTTACTTTTTCGAAAAATAATGGGCTCAGCCGGGATTTGAAACCCGGGACCTCTCGCACCCAAAGAGAATCATACCCCTAGACCACTGAGCCTTGTTCAATTTCACATTGTTTCAATAATTTTACAAATAAATTCTTTCATTCAATTTCTTTGACTTTTTTTCAATTTTTATTTCTCTTTTCAAACTCATATCATCATATTATTTAGGAAAAATCTCTTTACCAAACACATTTATACTTGCAACATTCATTATTAATAATTTACCATTTCAATTACACCTAATCCTCCTCATCATCATTACAAAACAATTAAAACATTGTTCCGAGTTTCTTTTCCAAAAATCTTTCATAACTCTTTTTTTTATTATTATCTTGTTTTCCAAGAATTATCAAAACTTGTAAAAAATAATTTTCCTTTTTTAATCATTTGATCATGTTTTCTTGAAATCAAATTTCAATTTCAAATATTTTACTTTTTCGAAAAATAATGGGCTCAGCCGGGATTTGAACCCGGGACCTCTCGCACCCAAAGCGAGAATCATACCCCTAGACCACTGAGCCTTGTTCAATTTCACATTGTTTCAATAATTTTACAAATAAATTCTTTCATTCAATTTCTTTGACTTTTTTTCAATTTTTATTTCTCTTTTCAAACTCATATCATCATTATTTAGGAAAAATCTCTTTACCAAACACATTTATACTTGCAACATTCATTATTAATAATTACCATTTCAATTACACCTAATCCTCCTCATCATCATTACAAAACAATTAAAACATTGTTCCGAGTTTCTTCCAAAAATCTTTCATAACTCTTTTTTTATTATTATCTTCCAAGAATTATCAAAACTTGTAAAAAATAATTTTCCTTTTTTAATCATTTGATCATGTTTTCTTGAAATCAAATTTCAATTCAAATATTTTACTTTTTCGAAAAATAATGGGCTCAGCCGGGATTTGAACCCGGGACCTCTCGCACCCAAAGCGAGAATCATACCCCTAGACCACTGAGCCTTGTTCAATTTCACATTGTTTCAATAATTTTACAAATAAATTCTTTCATTCAATTTCTTTGACTTTTTTTCAATTTTTATTTCTCTTTTCAAACTCATATCATCATATTATTTAGGAAAAATCTCTTTACCAAACACATTTATACTTGCAACATTCATTATTAATAATTTACCATTTCAATTACACCTAATCCTCCTCATCATCATTACAAAACAATTAAAACATTGTTCCGAGTTTCTTTTCCAAAAATCTTTCATAACTCTTTTTTTTATTATTATCTTGTTTTCCAAGAATTATCAAAACTTGTAAAAATAATTTTCCTTTTTTAATCATTTGATCATGTTTTCTTGAAATCAAATTTCAATTTCAAATATTTTACTTTTTCGAAAAATAATGGGCTCAGCCGGGATTTGAACCCGGGACCTCTCGCACCCAAAGCGAGAATCATACCCCTAGACCACTGAGCCTTGTTCAATTTCACATTGTTTCAATAATTTTACAAATAAATTCTTTCATTCAATTTCTTTGACTTTTTTTCAATTTTTATTTCTCTTTTCAAACTCATATCATCATATTATTTAGGAAAAATCTCTTTACCAAACACATTTATACTTGCAACATTCATTATTAATAATTTACCATTTCAATTACACCTAATCCTCCTCATCATCATTACAAAACAATTAAAACATTGTTCCGAGTTTCTTTTCCAAAAATCTTTCATAACTCTTTTTTTTATTATTATCTTGTTTTCCAAGAATTATCAAAACTTGTAAAAAATAATTTTCCTTTTTTAATCATTTGATCATGTTTTCTTGAAATCAAATTTCAATTTCAAATATTTTACTTTTTCGAAAAATAATGGGCTCAGCCGGGATTTGAACCCGGGACCTCTCGCACCCAAAGCGAGAATCATACCCCTAGACCACTGAGCCTTGTTCAATTTCACATTGTTTCAATAATTTTACAAATAAATTCTTTCATTCAATTTCTTTGACTTTTTTTCAATTTTTATTTCTCTTTTCAAACTCATATCATCATATTATTTAGGAAAAATCTCTTTACCAAACACATTTATACTTGCAACATTCATTATTAATAATTTACCATTTCAATTACACCTAATCCTCCTCATCATCATTACAAAACAATTAAAACATGTTCCGAGTTTCTTTTCCAAAAATCTTTCATAACTCTTTTTTTTATTATTATCTTGTTTTCCAAGAATTATCAAAACTTGTAAAAAATAATTTTCCTTTTTTAATCATTTGATCATGTTTTCTTGAAATCAAATTTCAATTTCAAAATATTTTACTTTTTCGAAAAATAATGGGCTCAGCCGGGATTTGAACCCGGGACCTCTCGCACCCAAAGCGAGAATCATACCCCTAGACCACTGAGCCTTGTTCAATTTCACATTGTTTCAATAATTTTACAAATAAATTCTTTCATTCAATTTCTTTGACTTTTTTTCAATTTTTATTTCTCTTTTCAAACTCATATCATCATATTATTTAGGAAAAATCTCTTTACCAAACACATTTATACTTGCAACATTCATTATTAATAATTTACCATTTCAATTACACCTAATCCTCCTCATCATCATTACAAAACAATTAAAACATTGTTCCGAGTTTCTTTTCCAAAAATCTTTCATAACTCTTTTTTTTATTATTATCTTGTTTTCCAAGAATTATCAAAACTTGTAAAAAATAATTTTCCTTTTTTAATCATTTGATCATGTTTTCTTGAAATCAAATTTCAATTTCAAATATTTTACTTTTTCGAAAAATAATGGGCTCAGCCGGGATTTGAACCCGGGACCTCTCGCACCCAAAGCGAGAATCATACCCCTAGACCACTGAGCCTTGTTCAATTTCACATTGTTTCAATAATTTTACAAATA